>BQNB010063486.1:0-35665 GCA_026074375.1 Tanacetum coccineum | reverse complement strand
GTCTTCCATAAGTAAGAACAAAACCTTATTTACGGTATACGTTGCATCAATACATTAAAAGAATTTGCAAAGTTCATTTTTAGTATTTTTGATAATTCATCCCTTAAAAATTAACTAATCATGTTTATATATGAATAAATAATTAATTTTAACAAGGGTCTAAGATCCAAATTGATGTTCTACCATTAATGCAGTTGATCTACTAGAAATGGTAAACTCAAAAGGTAATCAGCGTGTGATAATATCCAACATGTGCAACTCTTAGCCTTTATGGGGTACAAGGCATCATAATCCAGAATTATAATGTCAAGTAGCATGTTTAACCCCATCGTATGCCTCGGGTAGATGGTTTGAACATCATACTCGATATAAGTCGTCCAATACAAAATCAGTAATTTTACAGTCTCGGGTCTGACCATACGATTGTTATATTACCTTATTTTGCAAAATTTACCTAAAACTGTTTTAGAGTAAAAATACAAAGTCAAGTGATTTCATACTTGGATGGAAAATGACTCAATTTTAAGGGTATAAATATTTTGATAAAAACAAGGTTACCATAAATGTGTATAAGGAAGCATGCATACAATCTTATGACACTAGTTATTTTAAAACATTTTCAATTTTTGTTTTAAAAACTTTCTATAAATAGAAATCCCATACATTTTATGCCATTTATAAAATTAGGGTTGCCATGTTTACAACATTTTCAAGTATAAGTGATCTTACTACGGATAAGGTTAATTCCCCATGGGAAATAATCAAACCCTAGTAACGAATACGACATACTTAAAATATTGTTTAAAACGGTTTATGTAAAATTTGGGTATTCTTGCATTGTTCCGTCGCGGGTTCCCTTGCGGAAACCACTAAACCCCTGCGTTATAGAACGTTTGCAAGAAAATTACAAATTTACGTATATAGTCCATGATTTAGCAAAGTGTACATATCGATATATGATACAATAAGCATTTTAATCATATACTTTTATTCCATATTAATTTTGAAAATCAATATTTGCATAAATTTAAAAAAAAACGTCCACTAAAATAAACATGCAAAACATATTTACCAAGATATTAATTTTATACTAAACATAGAAACAAAGTACCAATAAAAACACTTTATTCAATAGAAGCTTCCCTACTTTTGCAAGTCACAAATAATACACGTAAAATTCTCATGCATACAAAACCACACCCGCTATGCATACAAATATATATAATATATATAAATATATTATATATATATATATATAGATAATAATATATATATATACTAATAAATATATATTATAATATCTAATATATATATATAAAATATATAAATTTATATTATTATATATATAATATATATATAAATATATAAATATATATATAAATATATATATATATAATATAAATTATATAAAATATATATTATAATATATATAGTATCTGTAATGCATGCGTGTGGTTTTGTATGCATGAGAATCTTACGTGAATTATTTGATTAATTGCAAAAGTAGGGAAGACTTTTGTTGAATAAATGCTTTAATTGCGTACATGATTCTTGTTTAGTATGATTAAAATTTGGTAAATACGTTTTGCATGTTTTATATAGTGGCGTTTTTTTTTTAATAAATTATGCAACAATGATTCAAATTAATATGGACTAAAAGTACATGATTAAAATGCTTATTGTATCATATATTGATATGTACACTTTGCTAAATCATGGACTATATACGTAAATTTGTAATTTTCTTGCAAACGTTCTATAACGCATGGGTTTAGTGGTTTCCGCAAGGGAACCCGCGACGGAACAATGGCACAAAAAAAATACCCAAATTTTTACATAAACCCGTTTTATAGACCAATATTTTAAGTATGTCGTATTCGTTACTAGGGTTTGATTATTTCCCATGGAGAATTAACCTTATCCGTAGTAAGATCACTTATACTTGAAAATGTGTAGAACATGGCCACCTAATTTTATAAATGGCATGTGATTTATAAAATGTAAGGATTTCTATTTATAGAAAAGTTTTAAAACGAAAATGGAAAGGTTTAAAAATAACAAGGTTATAAGGTTGTATGCATGCTTCCTTATACACAATTTTGGTAACATCAGTTTTTTTTTAAAAAAATCCAAAATTTTTCTACCATAAAATTAGAGGGCGGGGGGGGACAGGGAGACATTTGTCATCCAAGTATGAAATTACTATAAGCGTAATTTAACCATCTAAACCAGATTAGGTAAATTTGCAAACAAGGTAATATAACAATCGTATGGTCAGACCTGAGACTGTAAAATTATTGAATTTGTATTGGACGACTTATATCGAGTATGGTTGTTCAGAACTTCGACTCGAGGCATATGATGGGTTTAAACATGCTACTTGACATTGTAATTCTGGATTATAATGCCTTGTGCCCCATAAAGGCTAAGAGTTGCACATGTTTGCAATTATCACACGCTGATTACCTTTTGAGTTTACCATTTCTAGTAGATCAAATGCATTAATGGTAGAACGTCAAGTTGGATCTTAGACTCTAAGAAAATAAAATTGTTATTTTTTTAAACATGGGTAGTTAATTTTATAAGAGATTATTATAAAAAATACTAATATTTTTTGAACTTTTGATTGTTTTGTAGATGGCTGCTGCTGCCTAAAACACAAACAATACGACTATCAGGTCGATTCTCCTGGCGGAGAAACTCACTGGTTCGAATTTCACAAACTGGTATCGCAATCTTAGGATTGTTCTCATGTATGAGAAAAAGATAAAGTTTATGGAACAACCTACTGGACCCGCTCCTGATCCTGAAACTGTTGACCCTGACACTATAGACAAGTACTATGAGACTGTCAATCTTGAGCAAGAGGTTGCATGTCTTATGCTGTCAAGTATGTCTCCAGATCTTTAAAGGACTTTAGAGAAATACAATGCACATGACATGCTGAAGGAACTGAAAACTATGTTCGAAAGAGCAGGCTAAACATGAATTGTTTGAAACAGTTGAAGCATTCCACACTTGTAAACAGGAGGAAGGTCAATCAGTAAGCTCCTATCTCTTAAAGATGAAGAGCTACTTGGATACATTAGAACGCCTAGGATATGCTATGCCAAATGAACCTGGTGTGAGTCTTATTTTGAATTCTCTCAACAAGGACTATGATCAGTTCGTTCAGAACTATAACATGCATAGCATGGGGAAGACGATAGTTGAATTGCATGCTATGTTGAAACTCCATGAGAAAGGTATTCCAAAGAAGGCTGAAACTCCCGCTGTGTTAGCTATACGGGAAGGTAAGATCCAGAAGGACAAGAAAAAACCGCGAGGGGCAAAGGGTAAGGAAAAGGGAAAGGATAAGCTTGCTTATGCTCCCAAGCCCAAGATCCCACCGCCGCCTAAGAGAGATAATCCGACAAAGGACTTTGTCTGCCACCACTTCAAGGAGGTGGGTCATTGGAAGAGAAATTGTCTATCCTACCAAGCTGAGTTAAAGAAGAGAAAGAATGCTAGCGTGGCTAGTACTTCAGGTATATTCACTATAAAACTCTATGCTTTTCCTAATAAGACTTGGGTATATGATACGAGGTAGTGGTACTCATAAACTGTAATACCTTGCAGGGACCTTAGAGAAAAGCGAAAGTTGACACATGGAGCTTTAAGTCTAGTACATGGCAATGGAATGTGTGCAGCCGATTGAAGCAATTGAAGTTTAATTAATTCTTCCTATGGTTTAATAAGTGTATTAGACAACTTCATTTTGCACCTTCTATTACTAGGGGTGTTGTTTCAGTTTCTCGTTTGGTTAATAACGGTTATATTCATACATTTATGAATTATGGTATTTCTGTTTCAAAAGATAACGTGTTTTATTTTAATGCAATTCTAAGGGATGGTATTTATGGAACAGATATGCATAATCTTTATCCAAATGTTAGTTCTATGTTTAATGTTAGCAACAAAAGAGCCAAACATGCGTTGTACCTCTTCTATCAATGCACTGTTCGTCTAGAACATGATAAACAAGAACCATAGACAAAGCTTCAGTATGATGGGATCTTGTAATCCACTCACGATGAATCACTTGAGAAATGCAAGTCTTGTATATCTGGGAAGATGGCGCGCAAGCCTTTTTCACATCAAGTGAAAAGAGCTAAGGATCTATTAGGACTTATACAGACTGATGTATGTGGCCCTTTTAGAAATATGTCAAGAGAGGGTGCTAGTTACTTCATCACCTTTACAGATGATTTCAGTTGTTATGGTTATATTTACTTGATGAAACATAAACATGAGGTGTTTGAAACATTTAAGGTCTTTTAGAATGAAGTTGAAAATCAACTCGGTAAAAAGATAAAGGCGATTCGATCTGATTGAGGAGGCGAATACACGAGTCATGAGTTTGTTAATAAAATGAAAAGTTATGGTATTGTATCCCAGCTTACTCCACCTTATACACCACAACATAACGGGGTATCTGAGAGGAGGAATCGAACTTTACTTGATATGGTTCAATCCATGATGAATCTAACAACTCTACCAAAATCCTTTTGGGGATATGCTCTCGAGTCTGCAGCTCGCATTCTCAATATGGTTCCAACCAAGAAGGTTAAAAGGATGCCTTATGAAATATGGCACGTGAAAGCTCCCAAGTTGTCCTACATAGGAGTTTGAGGTTGTGAGGCACTCGTGAAATAAGACACACTGACAAACTTGATCCTAGATCCATTAAGTGTATCTTTGTAGGATACCTAAAGGAAATGATGGGTTACTACTTCTACTATCCACTCGAGAACAAGATTTTTGTTGCTCGAAATGCTGAGTTCTTTGAGAATAGCCTCATGGTTACAAGAAGCGAGTGGGAGTTATGGACTTCTCGAATCAATGTAGAGTGACGGAGGACTTGATTTAATTCAAGAAGAAGATACACAACCTTCTGAAAAAACTAGCGAAATACATAATGAGGTCGCGCCTATCGAGGTCGAGCCCCGATGTGTCGTTGTGTGGTTTGTGATTTTATGTTTTCAAGTTTTAAATTTATATTTTGCTGACTTTACCAAAAACAACACTTTAACGGGCAGTGTACCCGGTCAGATGGGAGTTTCGTGGTAAGTAGGGTGTCGATCACTAAGAGTAAGAAACAATCTTTCAATTTATTAATATTTTGGATATCTAAGCTAAATTAATTCTATTCTATGTGAAACCTATGTTAATCCTAAATCTAACGGATAATGGGGGTTTTTAGCCTGAGAGACTGGCACGAGTTTTGTGGTGACTAAAATCAACTTAAGACACTAAAACACACACAAGCAAATTGACAGAAGATAAAAGAGCGGTCTAGCCAAATATAAGAAAACTGTATTAACCATTATTAATCCAATTAGAACATTGGTTTGTTTATTTAGTGCAATGATTACTTATCTTGAGGCGACATATCATTCTTAATACTTAGGCGGTACTTCTTCCTAAGACCTAGATAAGAAGAATTCTGTCATACTTAAACGTATCCGCATAAAGTATCCTTATTTGCTGATTATAATCTATCTTAGGGATTACATCAATGGTGATCTTGTTAAACCCTAGCTCATAGAGACTTTTCCCACTTACTGCTTAAAGGCAATTCATACACTCGTAGTCCACTAACCAAGTCTTTACCAATTAATTGAGAACGTACTCGTTGATCCCAAGGGTCACCTGCTCGTCCAACTAAGCTGGCAATCTAAGGGCAAAGATAGGTTATTATCCATGATCCTATTGGTCTAGATGTATAAATCACTATATGGAGAGCCATCCCGGCATCTAGATTACTTGGTCCGTATTACTAGATCTAGTTGAATGATAGGTCACATACAAAAGCACGTAAACAAGTATAAACTGATAAACATAAACAAGCAATCAACGATAAATTAAGAAATTGAGATAAATAAACCAAACATTCAAATCTTTATAATAATGGCTAATACCCGAAGGTATTAGCCTTCAAATGTCATAATCAATACAAAAGTAATAATTTAGCCAAGGTAAACTAACCGAGTTAACGAATGATACCAAAAACTGAACGATTACAAGAGTATAGGAGATTACAAGTTGTTTCCCATGGAATTAATTACTTTGCAAGACCTCTTCTACTCTTCTTCTCTTTTGAAAATTAACTTTTATGGTTTAGGTATCGAAAATATGATTTAGCACACTGAATACCCATTTTTAGGTTTTCTATTTATAAGGTCTGGAATATGGTCAATACGGCGTATCAAAAAAGACTTCGATACGGCGTATTGGGGGTTTCTTAGAGTAGGGACCACGTTCGATATCTTCCAGAATATTTTATTACCATAACTTGAATACGGCGTATAGACTCCTCTGGATACGGCGTATTGATCCTTGATCCTTTGTGGTCTTTGGTGAAGTGCAGGCACAGATACGCCGTATCTTCCTTGATGGATACGGCGTATTGGATGTCAGAACAGTAATCTTCAAATGTCTTCGTTTAAGCTCCAAAATGCGTGCCTTTTTGCTAATCTTCACCAAGTACTCCATAATTACTGCAATTCTCAAATACAAATGATTAAGTAACAATTCTTTGCAATAATTATACAAAATGGGTAATTTACATGGGATAAATGATGCTATAAAAGTAACATTATTTGATGTCATCAAATATCCCCCTACTTGAATCCTACTTGTCCTCAAGTAGCCTTTAGAAGTTTATAAAAATGTATCCCTAAGGATTTTTCCGTTAAGCATTTATTTGATCTATTACAAGTACACAACCAAACACCTCACGAAATAGGAAGATGAAAACACTCAAATCACTCAACTAATCTATGTGGTAACATGTAACTAATTCGCTCAATTGCTCGGTCGTGACGAGTATTCTATCATAGGCTTGGCAAGGATACACATCTCCACCACTAGAGCTAAGGAGTAACAAGTTTATAAAGGTAAAATGGGTTTTTATTATAAGGCTTAGGGTTGATCATTCTACAATCTTTCACCAAAAGTACCACACCAACAAGGCAGCTGAAGCACACATACATGGCCGTAACGACGGAATAGACATGTGTGTTCGATCACATCCTCATTCGAGTTTAACCAAGGGTTAGGATGAAGAATGATATAGGGTAGGGATCTTCTAACTTTCACCAATAGTAATAAACCAACAAGGCAGCTGAGACATGCATACATGGCCGTAACGACGAAATAGACATGCATGCTCGATCACATCCTCATTCGCGTAAAACCCATGGTTAAGGATTAGGAAAGGGAATTAAATTGTTGTTAAACAAAAATTACGAAACAAATAGACTAGGTCTAAGATATAAGTTGCTAAACACTTTTTCCTGACCGTTACCATGATTAAGACACAACTATATACAAACATCTTGATCATATATCAAAAACAACAACTTGAGTTGGCGTTCCCATAACGGTCAACTTCCCAATCATCCCATACTTTACATACTTTTACAAGACAAGTGGCGATATCTACCACTTTATACAATACTCTACATCCTTTACTTATAGATGTATCAACGAATAATCGATCCTTCATATAGTTCTTTCGGTCTAAGCTCCTGCGAAACGATTATCTTTAAACTTTCCTCCTCTTTTTTTTTGCGATTTTCAAATTTTTCGATTTTTTTTCTCACTATACTAACTATGAAACTCGGTGAAATTTCACCATCTTCACGATCATAATAACTTCGGATAATTCCTTCGATAATTCTCCATTCTTCGGATGTACCAATAATTGTGTTGATAGTAAAAATACATGAGTTTTGACTACTTTATACATTCCCATTTGCAATGTGCAAATTTCTTCCCAACCGTACCAAAGATATAAAATTGACACAAGACTCGGGAAATACATACTTTACCCTCTAAGGAACTAGCAACTGATAAATAGACTTAATCTGACAGGGTAGGCTAAGGTGTAAAGGTGTAACAAAACAAACACTTGGTGTAATTCCTAAAGGATTGGCTCTATTAGTTTTTCTAGGGGTATCTTACTCTTAAGATGGGAGTAAACAAAGGGTTTATACATCGATTTAACTAACCAGTGTAGTTAGTTAATAAACAACATATAAAGGCTTTTTGGGTGTAATCTTAGAAATTTACCAATTTAAACAAGTTACTGACACTAAATCCATAGTACCGATTATTGAGGGTCATCGATTAATATACCAATCCAAGTCTAAAGTCACAACATCACCGCAAAACTCATATTTTATAGACATTTGGGTAAACATTTAGAAACAGATAAGGCTAAATCCTCACAATATCTAATAAGGGTTATCTGTGAGCATTTATGTAACAGTATTTCAGAAAAGTACTGAAATATTTTTAAATTTGAGCATAAATTTTAAGCATTTTAGTGAAAAATAGAGACCGGAGTAGAACATTCAGATTCCCATACCCCATACTTGGCTAAAAAACGTCATCGTAGTATAGATAAAACATAAAAACGGGAAATTTAAAAGAAATTAGAATAAAACTCCACCCTGATTTTTTGCTTGGTAAGATTCTCCAAAAATGAGAAAAGGATGTGGTGATGTTAAATCGTTTTGTATTCTAGCATGACTACAATCACACATAGGATTCCAAATGATTGATACTTCACCAACTTCGTCGATTTCTTTGCAGCGAGGTCATGTGCAAAATATAGGAAAAATATGCAAAATCCTATCTAGTGTACTACGTTCATTACATAAGCTAAATAAACAGTACAAGAAACCAATGCGCCGTATCCATAAAATGGAATACGCCGTATCGAGAAACCTATAAAAAGTATCTAAATACGGGACAGTCTGTTGAATACGCCGTATCATGTGCATGAATACCCCATATTGACAGAACTGCCAATAATGATTAAGTGCATAAAGAATAAAG
This sequence comes from Tanacetum coccineum, assembly GCA_026074375.1. Lineage (NCBI taxonomy): Eukaryota > Viridiplantae > Streptophyta > Magnoliopsida > Asterales > Asteraceae > Tanacetum > Tanacetum coccineum. The sequence goes on along the minus strand of BQNB010063486.1, from coordinate 26,779 downwards.
GACTATAACGGACCAGACATTCAATACGCCGTATGGTATGGAGCGAATACATCGTATTGATGTCTGGGAAGACAAACTCGATAAAAATAAATAAAAAATAGGGATGTCTCCCGGGAAGCACTTTTGTTTAAGCTAGTCTTTAAGTTAGACTTTTCCTTTAGCTTCTTCACGTTGTATCTTGTTCGAATTCCACTACTTCTTTATCTTCTGCATCAGTATGTCCATTGTGTACTATCTTAACCTTTGCCGTTGACTATAAAGCTATTCTGTTTCATCGATGAACTCTATGGTCCATTATGATACACATCTTTACACTTTGTATGGCCCTACCACCTTGTTTGATCTTACCCCGGATGCATCTTAAATCTAGAGTTAAATAGCAGTACTTTGTCTCCCACTTTGAAATTATTATCCCCATGAAGCCTAGAGTCATGCTATCTCTTAGTTCTTTCCTTGTAGATTCGGGTGTTTTCGTACGCTCCATCTCTCGATTCCATCAATTCATTAAGTTCCATGAAATGATTCTTTGCTGCAGCTGTGAGATCCATATTACATTGTTTTAGTGCCCAATATGCTTTATGTTCGATCTCCACATGCAAGTGACAAGCGTTTCCATAACCAACTAAAGGGGGTGCATCCAGTAGGTGTTTTTTTGTAGGCGGTTCTGAATGCCCATAACGCATCGTCGAGTTTTTTAGACCAATTATTTAGATTATATCCAACCAACCTTTCCAAGATACGTTTAATAGCCTTATTGGTCACTTTGGTTTGCCCATAAGTTTGAGGGTGATATGCCGTTGATAACTTATGTGTTACTCCATACTTTGGCAAGGCTTTTTCTAGTTGAATTTAACAGAAAAGTGTCCCCCGATCACTAATTAAAGCTTTAGGAACTCTAAATCTTTCAAATAGCCTCCTCAAAAACTTAATTACAATGCGAGCATTATTTGTAGGGAGTGCTTGAGATTCGACCTATATTGATACATAATCCACTGCTACCAATATATATTTGTTTCCTTTTGAGTTAGGAAAGGGTCCCATAAAGTCTAGCCCCCTATATGTCAAACACATCGCATGCCTGAATATTATTCTGAGGCATATCACTTATTGATGATATGTTTCTAGATCTTTGACATGCATCACATCTCATTACGTAATCTTTAGCATCTTTAAAGATGCTAGGCCAAAAGAATCCTGATTCATAGACTTTCCTTCCAGTAATTGATGCACTATGATAACCCCAATTGGCCCAAGAATGAACAATGCCACTAAGATTTCATGGATTTCATCTCTAGCAATGCATCACCTCATTACATTTTCCGGGCATAGCTTGAATGCGCACACGGTTCATCCCAAAAATAATTTTTTACTTGAGTGAAAAATCTTCTTCTTTTTTTAGGTGTCCAATTTGGAGGCATAATGTTTCCAACGATATAATTAACATAATCATCATACCATGGTTTGTCCTCATTTAACTTGGTTTTCAATATCATAAGATGTTCGCCGGGAAACTTGTCAGCGATTTTCTCTTTCGTGAATATTCCCAAGTCTGGGTTCTCAAGTCTCGACAAATGATCCTGCACTAGCGTTCTCTGCCCCTTTTTTTATCCTTAATCCTCAATGTCAAACCATTGAAGAAGCCAATAACCCACCTTATAAGCCTTGTTTGGCAATCTTGTTTTCTAAACAAATACTTTTAAAGCTGATGATTCATTTAGACAAACGGTTTTTGATAAGATAAGATATGGGTGAAACTTATCAAAATAGAAAACAACTGCAAGAAGTTCTTTTTCAGAGGTGGTGTAATGCTCTTGGGTATTATTCAAAGTTTTGCTGACATAATAGATCAGTTTAAATTTCCCGTCTATTCGTTGTCCTAACACAGCTCCAACCGCGAACTCACTAGCGTCACACATTAATTCAAATGGCACGTTCCAATCGGGAGATATTATGATAGGTGCAGTGGTTAGTTTTATTCAAAATGTTAAATGCCTTTTTGCAATCATCAGAAAAATCAAACTTCGCGTCTTTCATTAAAAGTTGGGTCATTGCTTTAGAAATCATGAAAAAGTCATTTATGAACCTTTGGTAAAATCCAACATGCCCTAGAAAGCTTCTCACCCCTTTCACGTTTGTTGGGTATGGTAATTATACTATCAGATGAGGTTAGGCTACTATCAACCTCAATCCAGCCCCAGAAATTTTGTGTACCTAAAACAATCCAATTCTTTTTACCATAAAATGACATTTTTCCTAATTCAACACAAGGTTGGTTTCTTCACATCTAGCAAGCATCCTATCTAAATTAGATGGACAACAATAAAAAGAGTTACCGAATACCAAAAATTCGTCCATGAATACTTCCATAAAGTCTTCCACCATGTCCGTGGAAAAATTTCCGACATGCATCTTTTGAAAAGTTGCTGGTGCGTTGCATAAACCAAACACGCAATTCGTCCGTAAGCAAAGGCATTCGTCGGTAAGTGAAATGTTGTCCTTTCTTTGATCTTCGGTGCGATCAGGATTTGGCAGAAAATCCTAAAAAACCATCAAGAAAATAGTAATATTCATTCCCACATAAACGCTCTAACATTTGATCAACAAAGGGAAGAGGGAAATGATCCTTTCGAGTTACATCATTGAGTTTACGATAGTCGATGCACACTCGCCATCTTGTAACTGTGCGAGATAGAATTAACTCATTATTGTCATTCAAAACTACAGTCATTCCTCCTTTCTTTGGTACCAGACGTGAATAGCGCGAACCCACGAACTATCCGAGACGGATAAAATGAGCCCGAATCAAGAAGAACCAGCAATCTTGTTTTTCCACCACGTCTTGGACTTTGGGATTTAAAACCCTTATGGGGTGAATTGACTGGTTGTATTCATTTCCATACGAATTCATGTGTGTGCAGTATGAACGGACTGATTCCCATGTTTAAGTGAATTTTCTACAATTGCCCCCTTATGTTTCTCCAATACTTGCAAAAGTAACATTTTCTCCTTTTCGAACAATTTAGATGAGACTAATACGGGAAAATATTAGTCTCCAATCAGTATTTCGTATTCTACGTGTGAGGTGATGTGTCCCTTCAGTGTGAGTATATTTATTATGATCAATTATTAAATTTATATTCTTAGGCCGACTAAACAAAAAACAACACATTAACGGGCATGTACCCGATTCGTTGATTAATTTCGTGGTAAGTAGGCAGAGTCGAATACTTGATCGAGTTAAATATATCAATAATATAATGTAATATCTTGGTTATCTACTCACTGTATAATTTCTATCCTAATTATCTAAACCTATGTCATCCTAATCCTAATTCTATTCTAACGGGAAAATAGGGGTTTTCATCCTGAGAGACTGACACGGTTTGGTTGGTGACTACAATCAATTCAAGGCACTTTAACCCAACGCAAGCAAATTAACAAAAGATAAAAGAGCGGTCCGAGCTAGAAAAAAGAAAATTTGTATTAACCATTAATAATCCGCTTAGAAAAGTTGGATTTTTTATAAGGTTGCAAATAATTTCTACAGTCACAATTAAAATCATGCCGTCAAAAAAGCATCCTTAACTGCTTATTATAATAATCTAAGGATTAAAGCAAATGGTGAACTTGTTAATCCAAGCTCATAGAGACTTTACCCCACTTTACCGCTTAGATGGCGATTAAACACTAGTAACCACGTTGTCCAACTATCCAATGGAATTCATAACGTTTTTGTTGAATTATCTAGTTCACTTCTAGTTAAACACGAACAATAAACCATTGGCAAATAATCCAATTAACTAGTTAAGCTGAAGCGTATCCTAGATCACAATATTTAGAAGGACAATATTTGTGATCCTAATGATTCCTACGTGTATATATTACTATATGGAGAGCAAATCCCAACTCTAGATTTACTTGGTCCATATCACTAGATCCAGTTGAATGATAGGTCACATACAAAAGCGCGTAAACAAGTATAAATTGATAAACATAAACAAGCATTCAACGATAAAAACAAGAAATCGAGAAAAAACAAGATACCAAACATTCAGAATCTTCTAAATAATGGCTAATACTCCAAGGTTATTAGCCTCAATCAGCATAATAAATACAAAATCAAATAATTACCAAGGAAAACTAACCGAGTTAACGGATGATACTAAAACTACGATTACAAAGTATATGGAATTAGCAACGTTGTCTTCTAGAATGTAATAGCGTTGTCCACGAACCTCTTCAGCTATTGTTCTCGATCTGAACATTGACTTTTTATGGATTACGGTATCGAGAATAAGAATTAGCACACTTAAAACCATCGTTTTTGAGTTTTGTATTTAAGGGTCTTGAAGTCGGAATTCGATACGGTCTAGTCCGAAGGGATATGATCACGGCGTATTGGGTTTTCTTGGAGAGGGAACCCCACGTTTGATATCTTCATAAAATATTCCACATACTATATCTAATACGACGATTTGAGTCTCTTATGGATATAACATATTATTGAGGTTCATAATCCTTTATGGACTATGGTGAGTGCGCACGGATACGATCGTACTTCCTTAAATGGAATAACGGCGTAATTAGTCCGTCTCAAAATCATTAATCTACAAATAACTTCGTTTAAGCCTAGAATGCGCGCCTTTGCTAATATTCACCAAGTACTACATAATTACCTGCTATTTCACAAATAAAATTACTAAGTAACAATTCATTGCAATAATTATACAGAAATCCGTTAATAACAGGAGATAGATGAAAGCTATAAAATAGACTTATTTAATGTCATCAAAAATCCCCTCCACTTGAATCCTACTGTCCTCAATAGCCAATAGAAGTTAATAAAAATGTATCCCTAAGGATATTTTCCGTTAAAACATTTATTTGATACTATTACAAGTACAAACAACCAAACACCTCTCGAAATAGGAAGATGAAAACAACCAAACACTCAACTAATCTATGTGTAACATGTAACTAAATTCACTCAATTGCTCGGGTATCGTTGACGATTATCTATCGATAAGCTTTGGCAAGGATACAGATCTTCCACCGCTAAAGCAAAGGATAACAAGTTTGAATAAATGTAAATAATGGGTTTTTGTTATGGAAAGGCTTACTTGATCATTCTATCTACCATCTTACACACCATGAAGAACACTCCAACAAGGCAGCTGAAGCCACACATACACAACCCGAAACGCCAGGATAACAATGTTGTTTCGATCACAATCCCCATTCGAATTTACCAACATTCGTTAGGATGGAAATGGATATAGGGTAGAAACCTTCTAACTTTCACCAAAAGTAATAAACAACAAGGGCAGCTGAACATGCATAGCATGGTCCGTAACGACGGAATAAGACAAGCCACGCTCGATCACACCTCATTCCGCGTAAACCCATGGTTAATCATTAGGTGAGAGGGAAGCAAATTGTTGTTAAATAAAAATTAAGAAACAAATAGATTAAGAACTAAGATAGAAGCTTGCATAGACACGTAAGAAAAATTTTCCCTGATCGTTTACAATGACATGACACAACTATTTACAACGCTTGATCATTATGATCAAAAACAAAAACCGAAGTATGCATTCCCGTAACGTCAAGCTTCCCAATCATCCTAACACTATTACATACCTACAGGCAAGTGGCGATATCTTCCACTTTGTACAAATACTTTACATCGTTGATTTTTGTTGCGTATCAACAAATAATCGATCCTTCCATGTAATTCTTTAGTTCTTGCTTGCGAAACGCTTATCTTCAAATTTCTTTTCTCACTTATTTTGTATTTTTTCTATTTTTTTGATTTTTTTTATAATCTAACTATATAAACGAAAACTCAAAGTAAGTTTCATCACCACTTCACGATCATAATAATTCCGATAAATCCTTCGGATAGTTCCTTCGATCTTCGACTCACAAACCATTACTTTAAGGTAGTAAAATCACATGAGTTTTGACTATAATATACATTCCCATTTGCAATGGTCAAATTTACAACCCCACCAAAGATAGAAAAGGACACAAAACTCGGGAAATACAAACTTTACACTTTTAGAGCAACAAAAACAGTAAATTAAAACTTAATCTAACAGGGTAGGTATGGTGTAAGGTGTAAACAAAACAAATAATTGTGTTATTCCTAAAGTATGGCTCTTACGGGTTGTTCTAGGGATCATCACTCTAAGATTGAGAGTGGAAAAATGGTTTAAACTAAGGTTAACTAACCGGTGTAGTTATTTAAGAAGCAACATGGAAAGCGATTTTTGGGTGTAATCCTAAAAATTTACCAATGTAAACAAGTTACCCCAATTAAATCCATAATACTCATTATTTTGGTCTCGAGTGATATACCAAGCCAAGTTCTAAAGTCTACAACATCACTGGTACACTCATATTTTGTGGAATTTAGGTAAACATTTGGAAACGGAAATGCTAAATTCTCACAATATCTAACAAGGGTTATTGTGTGCGTTATGTAACATGTAATTTTCATAAAAGTATGCTTGAATTTTTAAAAAAAATTTAAGCATAATTTAAGCATTTTAATCATTTTAATGTAAAAAATAGGACAAGTAAACATTCTAATTCCATCCCCCCACTTGAATTATACAACGTCCTCATTGTATAGAAAAATAATAAAAATACGGAATTAAAAAGAATTAGGAGATGAGAAACTTCCCTGATATTTGCTCGGTAGATTCTGGCCAATATGGCGTTTTGAGCAAAATTGTGTGTTGAACAGCGCCTTGAGTTTTAAGACATCCAACCACTTCAAGATCTTCCAAGATTTGTAAATTCCTCCCAAATATGTCGTCGATATCTTTCAAGAGTGTCCTGTGTAGAAATAGGAAAACTTGGCATTCCTATCTAGGCATCTAAGGTTAATTTAACTACTACGGTTTAATTTAACACTAACACAAACTAAATAAGATTCCAGTCTGGTGGATCAGCCGTACAAATTAATGAATACGCCGTATTCCAGAACTGACAATAATGTTTTTAAAGTGCAATAAAAAATAAAGAACAGAATAACGACCAGACAACTATACCCGTATGGTAAAGAGCGGATACACCTATTGTATATCAGGGAAGATAGACACATAAAATTAAATAACAATCCAGTTGTATCCCGGGAAGTATCTTTAGTGTATTACAGCACAGTCCTTTTATTTAGACTTTCTTCAGCTTACTTCTACTCAACTCTAGTCACCATCTATCCTTCGTCCATTATCCGAAAGATTTCTTGGTAAGCCTCGGCATGCCTTTCTCTTGTGATTGTATGACTCGTCGTACGTCTATTACAGCAACATACGCTCGTCATTGGTTGAACGAAATGATCATCAAATCTCCCTTATATTGCACACCGGTAGCTCATGAACTTCACATAATTCTTCTCTCTCATTATCTTCATGATTTATCTCATAAGCATCATCATAGATTTATGTATATATTGTTTCCATTGTCGTCTTTGTCGACACGGACTCATCATCATGCTTCAACGATTAAATCCTTTCCATGATATCTTTGGTTTCTTAAGCCTCCACCCTTAAGATCTCATATCTTCCAAACCTAACGAACCATATCGTAATCCTGATAATGGAGTTGATTTCCAATAATGTAAGTTCCAAGTAAGTTTCCTCCATTACGGTATCCATCATTCTTCCAACTACATGTTGGCCATTCTAAACATCCAGTTTTATAGTTGAAAGGCTTACACGTATGTTTAACTGGTGTGGGTTTGGTCCAAACTCCAGTGTTAGTCCATGGCTTCTCAACGACCCATGGTACTCCTTGTTCATATCCTAGAATCCAATCATACCTTGAAATCTTCATAGGTTCTTGAATCCCACAATGTCCCATAAAAAAGTACGTCTGATCGATTTACAAAAGATAGTTAAATTCTTTGAATGCCTTGCACATAGGTGTTTCAAAATTAAATAAATTAGTGTTATCCCACTATTTTAATCCATTACACAACTATAATCTATACCAAGATGCTAGAAAATAAGAAGAAATCTAGAGAGAGAAAGTAGAGAGAGAAACAAGAAGATTAGATTAGAGAGAAAAATTGAAGTTACAAGTTATAGGAAAAGTAACCAACACCCTTCACCAAGTGTGGTGAAGGATAATCATACCCTAGCCTTCTAGCTAAGGCCATTGGGCTTATCTAAACGTGCCGGTCTTGTTTAACATGGGCTTAAAGCCTGAAACCGGACAATCATTACATTATCAATCCGACCCGTTGAACCCGACACAAGCTAATACAATACAAGACCAAGTTTGACTTTTCTAAGAACGATAAATTTCTTGTTTGACATAATATAATAAAGGCAAACAATTCCCCCATGATGAGGTCTCTTTCATCAAACTTCACTGTATCACCGCGGATGACCATTGAAGATATAAGTTTAAACGTTTATGCTTGCCTTGTTATGGTCTTGTCTTGTTTGTAACGTCTTTGTCATCTCAATTAGCTTTGTGATATTAGATTTGAGCCTTTATCTTTTTGACTTTGATTCTGAGATCCGTTAATCTTGCATCATCTCCTTGACTTTAATCTTCTTGATTTGACTTCTTGATCAACTTGTCTCATTGACCAACATGCTCATACTTGTTACCTTCTTGTTTTGACATAGTGAGATATAAGTCTATACAATCATCCCTTTTATGATTCTTAATTTGACTTTAAGGCTCTTTGATGGTGGGTGAAGATTAGAATCAACTATCTTGATGTTGAACGATTGACTTTGAAAGCTTGAGTATGAGCAGTGTTATAGAACCCGACTTTCGCTGGAATGAGGCTGCAAACCGTCGTCTTAAAAAAAAAATCACAAAAAAATCCCTGAAATAAGACAGTTAGCAATAAAAGATGAATATGGCTTTGTCATTCATCTTGAGTTCGGTTGCATTAACCTTCGGTTTCCCATTTTATAGTATAAATACTATACCTGTGATCAGGTAGATTCAAAGAATCTCCTTGACAGGGTTTCCAGCTCAAAGCGTAGGATCTTCTAACACAGATGTATTAGATTCACCATGCTTGCTAGTTCTCATTACCGGAACGTCTCAAAGCAGACAACACGTAAGAGTGAATCAGATAGTTACTATCTTTCTGATTTAGTCGTCAATTCATTTACTGGACCAAAATTGATATCCAGTTATCACAAGCTCGATTCAAAATAATCTTGGCAGGAGTCCCCTACCATGGCTTGTTTGATGTTGGCATCAAGCAGGAGTTCCATCTTCACTGTGAATACTAGGTATCACTCAGCATGTTCTGGCAATATCTCAAGGATAAACGCGAGGACTCTTTGTTACAACTTGCTCACTGTTTATGTGTTCAACAAGTTGTTTATTGACATATGTCCTAATGAGATTTAATAATTTGATCTTCTTCTTAGCTCTGACTCATTTGTGCACTTTGGTTTTAGTAATCGAGCTTGAGCTGACTGCCACCGTATTCAATAGTCAACAATCTCGAGTTAGATGTCAATAGATAACGTTGTATCTCCGTGACAAATGAGAAAAGTTTCTTTTAAGAGAAACCGAATGGCTATGAAGGTTGTGATGCATCACTGGTCCTGATGACTTTCCTTCAATATCAACAATCATCTTTGGTGATTTTGATAGATTATGTATTGACCGTACACCTTTTCAGCCTAAGGTGTAAGGAGGAGCTCTTTCTTTTCACCTTTATCCATACATTTTCTTTTTCATTCTTAACACCATCAATGCTTAACAACGTCATTACTAACACCCTTGTTGGAGATTGTTCCCCAAGTGTTTAGCTCATCTTAGTCGGCATTTTCCCTTATACACATTCTTCTCCAATCATACCTAAGACTGCTATTCTAACTTGGAGTGTCTTGGGTAGATCCCTTCGGTTCTGTTGGATCTAGACTTATACCAAAACCTAACCACCTTATGGGACTTCAGAATCGTCGTGAATTAATAGTTGTGTTGGTATAAAAGGAACAAACCATAAAAACCATTTTTTGACATGTTATTTCAAATACTCCCCTACCTACAGCTAGAGCTACGCGAGATTCGAAATTTGATAGCACATGAAGGAAAGAGTTGCACTAGAGTCTTAAAGATCACATTCATCTATAACATAAATTTTAGATCACATTTTCTCCCTTATTGTTAAATAATAAAACACTTAGTATTTTGAAATACCAAATTGATTAAAATTTGACATGAAAAATACCATGGGGAAGAAAAATTATACCACATATAGCTGAATTCAGATTTTTGATAGCTCCCTTCACATATATGGTGGAATACCAATATTTATTAAAACTTGACATTGAATGAAAATTGATGTAACAGCCACAAAATTGTGAAGACGAGTGAGATGCCTTAGTGAACAGTTATATTTATTAATGACATTAAGTTTCCACATTTTAATTTCACATAATGTGTTTAATTACATAAAATAGACAGTTATAGAGATGACCCAACACATTAAAAGGCTTTGTGATTATAAAAGCCCCCCACGCCTCAGAAATTGATTTAATAAAATGAAGTTCTACGTACTACAAATTCTTTTGAAAATTAGTTCGGAAGAAGGGAGTGTTGAACACATAATTTTAACAAATAAACCCCATTTTATGAAAAAAATATACCACAAAATTATATTGTAGACACTTTTGAACATTGAAAGTTCTTTTTGAAAAATATATGTCAAACGATTTTAAAAAACATGATAGAATACTCTCTTCTATTTTTAGAGTAATCGCACGAGGCGTACACTTCCTGGACATTCGAGACGAGTTTTATGCACTAAATTGACATAAGTCTTAGAGAAAAATTAGAAATGACATGTTTTGAAAGCATTTGAAACTCTCTGCTCAGGCTACGTCATTTAACACCTCCCGTGTCGATGTAAATCAACATTTCTAGGTACGTAAATGTTATCGATTCCAAGAGACATGTCGAGAAGATTCTTTTTGGTATTTTTGAAATTTTTTCTGATTTAGTTTTTGTTTTCTAGTTTTTTACATTTTTATGTTTTCTTTATTTGTTGGTTTTAAAATATTGATTTGTATTTCTATTACAAAATTTTTAAAAATAAAAAATAAAGAGAGAATACAAATATTTACAAAACGAAGTTCCAATAAGCAGTGACAGTTTTAGCAGAGTTGAAGTGGATGAATTAGAATCAGGTTTGTTGTTGACGTTTATTTGATGCCATCAGTAAGTAGTGACGAGCGGAAGACTTTAAAACAACTTGATTTTCTCTATTGAAATATTCGTCGAACAAAGGACCGAATAGCACATCCACCATTGACTTTGTTGACTGCTCAGCTGCTTGATGACTTATGTTTACATTTTGGTGCGAGCTTGAACCTTGTGTAAAAAACGTCGTTCGAGGAACCATTGAGGTTCGATGGCTTGATCTGTTTGTACATCAACGTCATAAGACATTGAGTTAGTGTCAGAACTGTTGTGAACAGACGTCATTTGACATTGAGGTTTGAGGCCTGAACTGTTGTGAACAGACGTCATTTTTCTGTATCATCATCTGTGAATCCACTTTGACAATGGTTTCCTGAGAACAGCCTTTTTTCACAACCAACTTGAGATTTGTCCTTGTTGAAGAATACATAGGTACCTGCACGTAAATCAAGACTTTGTTCCTTCTGAACAATGATTGATGTACCTGCCACTTACATCCAGAGTTTTTGCTTGCATTCAAAGACTATGAGGGATATCTTCATTGACCATGTGGGGTTCACTGTCAACCTGGCTTGAGCAAGAGTCGAAATAACTTCCTGTAGATCCCACCTAAGACCAACAGATTTAAAAAATCTAAAACCGGTAGGGTTTACCACCTAAGATCAGTATCTAGAGATGTTTTCATTAGACCATCGGAAGGTCTTATTAGATAGAAAACCTATGTCCTAAAAAGATCTATCTACTAGGTTTTTTGAGTATGACTTTTTGGATCTACGGTTTGTTGACTGTTAGTGGTCTTATTAGGATGAAATCTACACGTGAATTAACTTCCACAGGAGTTTTGTTAACAAGCATCCATGATTTGCATAAAAGACACACATATGACATGGTAAAAAACAAAGTTTTTTTTAGAATCTGAAAAAGAATTAGAACTCTTAGAGTGATCTGCTTTGGGCACAGCCGTTATCGTAACGCAACTACTCTTAGATACAGGAAAACTCCTAGATGTTTGATTGTTGCTCCTAGGGTTTGGTTTCCTATCATTAGTAAGTGTTGAAAATTCCTCGCAGAAGAAGGCACACTAGTTTTTGAGTTCCTATCTCTTTCTGAATCTTTTTCTTAGCTACATCTAATAGTGATTATGAACCATGTCATTTGAAAAAATCTTGGCAGTTCTTAGAACTATTCCTAGATGAGCGAGAACAAACATGTGATCAGTTTAGCAAAGGTGATTTCTGTTTCTTAGCAAATAATTTGAGTGACTGGTTTGACAAATTCTGCGTAGTTCACATTAACTTGGGAGGCAAACCGTTGTTTTGAACATTTAAGCCCTTCAATTTAAACGCATTCAGGTTTGTCTTAAACAACTGATTGGATCTTTAGTGATGGTAAACACCGTTATTCCCAAGACTGATGTTTTATCAAACTTAGTATCTACACTATTCCTTTTAACGTTCCTTAATCATTTTTTTAAAGCCGCAATTGCAAAAACCTTTTTCCTGAATCTGAGCTTTTATATAAGTCAGCATTATTACAAGCAAGATGTTAGCGGTCTCAAGTAGTGCATAGATCACTTCGTGATTTTAATAGAATCATACAAATCTTTGTAATGCTGTTTCAAAGTCTCATTTTCCTTACGTAATGTAGCCACACTATGTTCTAATTCGAAGTCATTGTTCAAGTACATCAGTTTCCTTTTTCAATCTTGCTTATTATGTTTTCATTCAAAATTTGACCATGTTGCCCTCTGAATTTAAAGATTGGATTTTGATATTTATTCCAGAGAGCAATGCATGTGCTTCCATTCTTGAAAATCTTTTTGAAATAGGGCAACTAATGTCTCTTTGAACAAAAATATTTTCAGACTCGAGTGATTGTTTTTTGAGTAGATAAGTTAAATTAGGTTTTAGGATTTGAAATTTCTTGCACAAGTAGTTTGTAGTTCTAAATTTATCTGTTTCAACTTGTTTTGTAGTTTTAACTTATTTCACTAGCTTAAAATTAAGGCTGCAAAAGCCAATTTGTCTTTTAGAGAAAACTAAAAAGTGTGCAATCTGAGTGAACAACCTTTTTCATTAAGCTTTTTCATGGCTTATCTGAATTTCAAACTCCTTTTTCTTTGTTGATTATTGAAGCCCATAGGATAAGCTTTTCAGTGCTATAAGCTACTAAGCCATAAGGATCCATTTACTAGCTTAAAAATAAGCTAGAAAGTGTCCCCTTTGGCTGTGTGGTTAGCAGTTTTGGCCAATTTGCTTATTATGCTTTTCTTGCCTTTTTGCTTAGTCAAACTTGCTTATTCTTAGTTGTAAGTGCTTATTAGTTATAGGTGTTAAGCTGTTTTAGCCTATTTTACTTTTCCTTTAGCTTATTAAGCCCAAAAAGCCAAAACAGTTAGCCTTTTAGTTTTTTTAGCTTTTAAGTAATCTGTCACCCTTTTAGAGCTTATTTCTAGCTTATTTTAGGTTTTTATAAAATGTCATTTCACAAAAAGTCCTTATTTTAGCTTACTAAAAGCTTTTGCAAAAAGAAATTTTCAAAAAAAAAACTAGGGAAATTGGGAAGTCATGGGTGAGCAAGGCTCGAACCCGTGACCTCCACAACTTCTACCTAGTCTTTACACACACACCACACAACCAACTGCCCTGGGGTCTTTTTCGAGTATAACTCTACAACATTTAATATTTAACCACATTTTGGCCTTTTAAGCTATAAGCCCTTTTCGGCTTATTTCCAGCTTATTTAGATAAGCTGGGTGACCCAATTTATTTTTCTTAGATTTAGCATTCTTCAAAGTACTTTTCATAATTTTTTCAGAATTTTCATAATCAGTTTAGTATTTTTAATATTTAATTTAGATAAAAACTATTTTTAATTCATAAAAATTAAATAAAAGTCAAAAAAATATAATTCTTTTTTTTTAATTTTCTTTTATCATTTAGGACATTTAAAAATTAAATTTTCATTTGTAGGGTTAAAATTGTAGAATTTAGTTTTTTAAAGAACGAGATTAGGATCCCGTTATCGTTTTTCGTGTTTTAGCTTTAATTGCTTTCGTTTTAGGCTTGCTTTTACTTATTTTTGCATTTTATTCGTAGAAATAGGAAACCAAACCCAATTTGTGATATTCAAGCATTCTTCCACAAACGTTACCTCGATTTTCAAATTCGCAGCTCGTCGGGACATGACCCAGGAAGGTTTTTTGGGATTTTACTTTGGTCAAAAGTAATTTCCTTTTAAAAAGCCTTACGGAATTCTTATCATTGATATTTTTGAGATAATATATATGTATTATTATTATATATATATATATATATATATATATATATATATATATATATATATATATATATATATATATATATATATATATATGTAAATCATCTTTAACCAGTCACGGACTTCATGATTGTTGAAGATATTAGCTCAATCATTAACCCTAGGATGTCACAAGTAGTACTAGGAAAATCTTTTATTGAAATATCCAACATGACTCATGACCCACTCGAAGGAGTAGTGAGGTTCACAAACGGGACCGATGAAATTTCCTATAAAATGCCCCCATAAGATAGAACAATACAACTCATTATCAGACTTTGAAAAAAAGCACACGAAATCAGTCTACCTTAGGAATGAGGAGGATAAAAGAAGAGGAGTGAAGTACGTGATGAACAAAATATTAGGATTTTACAAAGAATGTCTAGAGCTTGGACCCAAATATTTGACTGGAATGGATGATGAAGGAGAAGTCACGTAAGGACGTGTGACTTCGAGTCTAGCTACAAGACTCATAAATAAAGAAAAACGCTTTGGGAGCAACCCATGTTATTTTTCTCGCATATTAGGAGTGTCGTGTGTTTTAATTCTTTTCATTTATTATTTTATGTTTGAATTATTTTATAATCATGCTTTGTTTTGTTTATAACTTCGTCTTATTTACAATCAAAGGTATTTTGCATAAAATAAGTGTAGGGGAATATATCCGGTTTATAAGAACCAAATTCAAACATTTAAAATAAATTGTTTAGATTAATTCGCGTCAGTTTCGGAGGCGATTATGTGTTGTAATGATTAATTTTAGGTTTTTATGCAGTGCTTTCTACGGATATAACTTATAAAATTGTGTGTAGGAAATTTCTCATTAAAAACGAAGAAGAAATCTTCACAGTGCCTGGAGACGGCGTCGGGATTAAAACCCGACGGCGTCGCGTCTCCAGCAATGTGAAGATTCGAAATTTTTTAAGTATTTCTGAAAAATAGAATGTGCAATATTTAAAATTTGTAATTATTTTATAAACCTATAATTACATCATTACTCTCATCTTGTCTTTACTGCTTTCATAGAGTCAAAACCCTAAATTCTTGTTGTATATATATCCATCCCGTCGATTTTATGCTTGGTGTAGTTGTCTTTGTCTTTGATTACATGTTATATTTGATGAGAAGAAGCTTGGAAGTTCTTAGGAAGTTTCATTGGATGATTCTTGGAGGACGATTTAACCTGTTATCACATGTTTCTTCTCCATTATTAAGCAAACTAGGGGAGTACTAGTTTCTTTTACTTGTTTTCTTTTTTCCTTTATTCGTTTATACGGGTACTTCATAGAACATTAGGGACAATGTACAACTTAAATGTAGGGGGAAAATAAGCCTTAGAAACTATTCCTTCATTTGTCATTTGCTTGTTCCTTAAAATGATGGGTAATATATCGAAACATAGCATAAAAAGGTAATTTTGATCAAAATTTAAATTTTTTTATGACACAAACCGACTAAAACCGAGTATAATAGCGTCTTATGGATAGGAATGTGTATGACTAGCACAAAAACCCTTAAAATTCCACCCTAAAAATGTGAGGTTCGCCTTTAGATATTTAGAAATTCGAGTATCCATTATTGATACCTTTAGATTTCTCGAGTTAAGGTTCAAATGCAGTGATATGTGTCTATTCTTTCTTTAGGAGTGTAAGTATGATGTTTGTCGCTTTTTCTAGAGAATGGCGATTCGGTATTGAATTATATGAGTGTACCGGTAGTGTATTAAATTCTAGAACTTGTTTTTGTAATGCATCCCGAGATCGCATAGAATGTATTAGGATTTGCTAGATAAGAGGCACTAGGATTAACCATTATTTTAAACTTGTAATTGTTATGATGGTCACATCAACTATATAACTATCTCACACCCTTGCCATGCGATTCTTTTTTAGGGTGGATACCTAGTACAACCCTCTGAGCCTATCATTTTTCACAGTTCTCGTAATTTTCTGGTTAAGTCGGACTATTAATTAAGAACATTGTCAACCCTTAGACCAATCGTTACACCCAAATTGCCTTAGCCTACCTTATTTGTACTCACCTTTAGTACATTATTGTTTTAAACCCCCCCCCCCCCCCCCCCCCCCCCCAAAGTAATTATTTGAGTACACGGTTGCTATGTCCTTATCCTTGTAAATACTGTTTTGGGATGATTGGGATTCATATAGTATTCATCTTATGAAGAATTGGAGAAGAAGTAATTTATTACCCCTAATAGAGCTCAATAAGCTCCATGTTATGTTGATCCATCTCAAATCGGGTCATTAGTTAGATTGTAAACATCGAGTATGTAAAAGTTCAAGTGTAGGGGTGTATCTATAAACCCCCATGATGTATTATATGTTTAAGCAATGGTAGGAGAAAAGTGTATGAAAAAAATGTAAATAAAAAAAAGTGAAAAATGTAGGGCTATGATGGTGTTGTTGTGTGGTGTTATTTTATTGAATTCCAAGTTTTAACTTTATATTTTGCTACTAACCAAAACACACTTTACACGGGCGTGTACCCTATCGGTAGTTGGTTTCATGGTAAGTTGGTGTCGAACACTTGATGGCGGGGTAAAATCTATCTATTTAATTAATTTCTTGGTTTTAAATCTATGTTAAATTCTATCATATTCTAAACCTTGGAGTCTTAGTCCTAATTCTAACGGGAAAAGGGGGTTTTCAGCCTGAGAGACTAACACGGTTTGGTTAGTGACTATAATCAATTCAAGGCACTTTAACTCACGCAAGCTAATTAACAAAAGATAAAAGAGTGGTCGAGCCAAAATATAAGAAACTGTTTTAACCATTATCAATTATGATTAGAAAGTTGTTTGTGTATTTAGTGCAATGATTTTTTCTCTCGAGATCGCATATCATTCTTAAGACTTCGGGTGTGACATCATCCTAAGACCTAGACACATTTATTTGTCTCAATTAAAGCTTAGTCATAAAGCATCCTTATTCAGCTGATTATTATCTACTTAGGATTTAAAGCAATGATGAATCATGTTAAACCCTAGCTCATAGAGACTTTACCACTAGCTTAATGGTTATTATACACTTGGTAGTCCACTTGTCCAACTATAATGAATTCAGAACGTTACTTGTTGAAATTATCTAGGTCACCTGTTAGTCAACAAGATCAATAAACCATTGGCAATATCCAATTAACTAGTTAAGCATGAAGTGTATATAGACAAAGATTTAGAGACAAATATTTGTGTTCCTTGATTTTGGATGTATAACATTTACTATATGGAGAGCTATTTCAGACTCTAGATCTACTTGGTCCATGTCACTAAATCCATTTGAATGATAGGTCACATACAAAAGCGCGTAAGCAAGTATAAATTTATAAACATAAACAAGCATTCAAAGATAAATCAAGAAATCGAGATAAACAAATACCAAACATTCAGATCTTTGTAATAATGGCTATATACCAACGTATTTAGTCCTTCAAACGTCTTATTAATACTAGAGCCAAGTATTTAGCCAAGGTAAATAACAAGTTTACGAATGATTACCTTTAACTGAACGATTACCTAAAGTATTTGGAAATTTACACGTTGTCTCCTATTGGAATTGATAACATTGCTCGACTCTTCTGCTCTTCTTCTCCTTTGAAAATCAACTTTTATGGTTTAGGTATCGAGAATATGATTTAGCACACTTAAAACTCGTTTTTGAGCCTTCTATTTATAAGGTCTGGAAGTCGGTTCGATACGGCGTATCCAAGGGTTGGATACGGCGTATTGGGGATTTCATCGAGTAGGGACCACGCTTGATATCTTCGAATATTCACATACTAAATCTTCAATAATGCTGTATTGAATTGACTTCCTTCGGGTTACAGCGTATTAAGCTTCATTCCTTGTGGTCTTGGTGAGTTGTAGGTCGGATACCCGTATCTTCCTTGATGGATAACGACGTTTTGGTCTTACAAATGAGTATTTCATTCAAAATTTTCTTACATTTAAGCTTCAGAATGCACGCCTTTGCTATCTTTCACTTGTAATCAATATTATTGCAAGTCTCAATTTAAACGATTAAGTACAATTCTTTGCAATAACTATACAAAATAGGTTAATAACATGGGATAAATGATGCTATAAAATAGACGTTATTTGATGTCATCAAATATCCCCCCACTTGAATCCTACTTGTCCTCAAGTAGACTTTAGAAGTTTATAAAAATGTATCCCTAAGGATATTTTCCGTTAAAGCACTTTTTCGATCTATTACAAGTACACAACCAAACACCTCATGAAATAGGAAGATGAAAACACTCAAATCACTCAACTAATCTATGTGGTAACATGTAACTAATTCGCTCAATTGCTCGGTCGTGACGAGTATTCTATCATAAGCTTGGAAAGGATATACATCTCCACCGCTAAAGCTAAGGAGTAACAAGTTTATAAAGGTAAATATGGGTTTTTGTATGGAAAGGCATACGGTTTGATCATTCTACAATCTTTCACCAGAAGTACCACTCCAACAAGGCAGCTGAAGCACATATACACACCCAGAACACCGGGATAGACATGTGTGTTCGATCACATCCCCATTCGAATTTAACCAACAGTTAGGATGAAGAATGATATAGGGTAGGAACCTTCTAACTTTCACCAAAAGTCGTAAACCAACGAGGTACAAGACATGCATACATGGCCGTAACGACGGAATAGACATGCATGTTCGTATGAATCCCCGTTCACGTAAAACCAGCAGCTAATCATTAGGTGAGAGGGAAGTAAATTGTAGTTAAATAAAAATCAAGAAACAAATAGATTAAGACTTAAGATACAAGTTGCTAGACACTTATTTCCCGACCGTTACCATGATAAAGACACAACTATTTACAACGTGTTGATCATAGATAAAAAATAACAACCTAAGTTAGCGTTCTTGTAACGGTCAACTTCCCAATCTTCCCAAAACTTTACATACTCTACAAGGCAAGTGGTGATATCTTCCACTTTGTACAATACTCTACATCGTTGATTTTTTAGACGTATCAACGAATAATCGATCCTTCGTGTAATTCCTTCGGTAGTTGCGAAACGATTATCTTCAAACTTTCTTTCTCTTTTTGTATTATTCTCATTTTTTTGATTTTTTTATAACTATACTTCAAATCTCGGTGTAGTTTCACCATCTTCACGATCATAATAATTCTGGATAATTTCTTCGATAGTTCCCTCGTCTTCGGATTCACCAATAATTGTCACGGTAGTAAAATCACATGAACTATGACTACTAATATACATTCCCATTTGCAATGCGCAAATTTCTAACCGCACCAAAGATAGAAAATGACACAAGACTCGGGAAATACAAACTTTACACTTTAAGCAACTAGCAACTGTAAAATAAACTTAATCTAATAAGGTAGGTTAAGGTGTAAGGGTGTAACGAAACAAATAGTTGGTGTAAATTCCTAAAGGATTGGCCCTTCAGGTTGTTCTAGTGGATCATCACTCTAAGGATGAGAGTGGAAAAAGTTTTAAACGGGAGGTTAACTAACCGGTGTAGTTAATTAATAAGCAACATGTAAAGGCGATTTGGGTGTAATCCTAAAATTTACCAATTTAAACAAGTTACTCCAATTAAATCCATAATACTCATTATTGTGGTCTCGAATAGATATACCAAGCCAAGTTCTAAAGTCCACTACATCACCAGCACACTTATATTTTGTGGAACTTGGGTAAACATTTTAAAACGGAAAGGTTAAATCCTCACAATATCTAACAAGGGTTATTGTGTGCGGGTTATGTAACATGTAATTTCACAAAAGTATGCATAATTTTTTTTAATTTAAGCATTTTATTTTGAAAAATAGGACAAGTAAACATTCTAATTTCATCCCCCTACTTGAATTATACAACTTCCTCGTTGTATATATAAAACATTAAATACAGGAATTTAAAAAGAGTTAGAATGAGAAACTCCCCTGATAATTGCTCAGTAGATTCTCCAAGTTGTGTTTATGTATAAGATTGTGTGCTAGAAAAGCGTCTGAATCCTAGCACGAACAACACACACACAGAATTCCAGAAAATATGCATTCCACCAACTTCGTTGATATTTCTTTCACGAGGTCCTGTATAGAATGTAGGAAAAACATGTGCATTCCTATCTTGGTACCTACGGTTAATTTAAACTAAACTAAACAAAATACGGATTAGTTTTGGTTGATATGGTGTATTAGGTTAATGAATACGCTGTATTCCAGAACTGACAATAATGTTTTTAAAGTGCAATAAAAAATAAAGATTGATAACGTCCAGACAATCAATACGCCGTATGGTATGGAGCGGATACGCCGTATTGATGTCTGGGAAGACAGACTCGATAAAATTAAATAACAATCTGGGTTGTCTCCCGGGAAGCACTTTTGTTTACAGCGAAGTCTTTAAGTTAAACTTGTCTTCAGCTTTCTTTCATTCCATCTCATGCACGCTAATGTGCCCGCGTGTGAGCCATTCTTCCGTCTTCGCATCACGAATGTAATCGGGTCCTAGATTCAAAACACCTTTGTAGAACCCTTTAAGCTTTTGGTACGAATGCGAGATTCCATTCTCCTCATCTTTCTTACTTACCTTTAGTAATGGTAGGATCTTGTTGCATTGCTCATTAGTGTGGTTTTTAAACCTCGGATATGATCGCACCATTTGGTAAGTTACTTCATCATCACTTTTGTAAAGGGTAATTATCCCTTCGAACTGTTTTGTTTTAATTCCAACTTCTCTTAAGAATGGTTCGCCAAAAATAACATCGCCCATTCCTTCATCACGATATGTTTCACATATCCTTCAAAACTGCAAAATCAATCATAACAGATAAAGGTTCCAACAGATAGGTTTGTTCATTAAGCTCCTACAACATTATCCCTTTTACCCATTTTGTTATCTTGCTTATTGAATTATGAAACCTTTTAGACATCACATTGACATATAATAATGGGAAAAAGTTAGCGTGAGTAAATTCAAATCCTATCATGCATGAAAACTTTAAGTTGTGGGCACAGTCTATGTGGATTTTCTTATCATCATCGCAATAACCAGGGTAACCATCAATTCCAGTATCGAGATCTTCATTCCTAGTTTTGAATTCCTCAATTACCTCACCTTCCTCAATGGTGGGCATCAAATCATCTTCTTGATTTCTCGTAAGCTCAAATGGTTTGTTAAGATTATTTAGTTTAATGTAATCTTCCAAGAAAGGGTCTAATGATCTATTCAACACCAAAGTCTCTCCTATTAGCCTAGCTTCTAAATCAAGTTCCATTCTTTCTCTCAAAACTTGCATGTTAGACCTCTTAAGTAAACTGTGAGGCATGTTATATCTTAAGAAAACAATTCATTTTTCTCTGAACCTTAAAGTATTCTTTATTTTATATAACAATCAATCTTTGCACGTGCGGTAGACAAAAATGGTCTTCTGAGGATCATGGGTACTTTTGATATCCTCGGGCCTATAAGATTTATAATGTCTACTGGAAAGTAAATTTACCATTCCTACTAGTAAGTTTTCAGCTTTTCCTTTTTGGTATTTCACAGTCTATCTGCCATTCCATTATCAACCTAGTGATGAGCTATTTCTCCTAATCTATGTTATGGTAGTTCAAGGAGGCATAAACTAAAGCTAGTCTAAGTCAACAAGGGCATTGTCAAAGCAAGTATTATTAATAAAGCAAGGTAAAGTGAAACTCCCTGGGTCTTTCTCCTTTTGAGGTATGACATTATTGATATGTGAAGCTCCATAAGCTTCCGTGAATTTTGGTCCATAGTTCCCCTCTTCTTCTTCTTCTTCACAGTAATGATTATCCAAACGACTTGGAAAAGGAACCGTCGTTTGTCTTGACTTGTACAACAGTGTATTGTTTTGTCCAGTGGATACGGCGTATTGGGATGATCCAATACGGCGTATCGAGTATGAATCAACTTCAATAGTGGTTGAAATCGACTTGACTTGGTCTCTCAGGCTCATTTCAGTCAAGCTAGGTAGGCTTCCAAATCCTCTTTCCTGTAGTACCTTGCTCATTTGCCCGATTTGTATTTCTAAAGTTTTGATTGATGCTCCTTGGTTCCTTATGGCAGCATCTGTCGTAGCTCGGATTTCTTTAATCAAATTGGAATTTTCTTCGTGTCTATTTGCTGATTTACTCATGAATTTGCTCAGGGTATCTTTCATAGATTGCCTTCGTTCTTGGTACAAAGGATTTGCGTTGTTCCTTTGATAGTACCCTGGAGTTGTCGCTCTATATCCTCCTCCTTGAAAAGGTCCACCAAATTGCGTGTAGTAAGCTTCTTCTAGGGTTTTCCCTTCTTCTTTTAGTGGGCAATCTTTGGTATTGTTCACATCCTACTTGAGCTGCATAAACTTTTTTATTCACCTTCTTGATCTCTCTTCCTAGATTGTTCAATTGTGCTTGTATAGCAGCCAGTCCATCAGAAGTCTCAATACTCCTTCCTTTAGATGTTCCATTGTGTCATTTTTGAGAGTATTCTGCCATTTCTTGGATGGCCTTTTTAGCATCTTCGGCTGTCTTAGTTGGAACGGCACCTCTTGAGTCAAGAATCTATCGTGTTGGAACATCCAACCCATTGTAGAACAAAATTACCTCTGCATCTGAGTTCAGTAGTGTTAAGGGGACACTTCATCAGATTTCTTTTAAGCGCTCCATGATTGATAAGGGTTTAATCTGGCTCTTGCCGGAAAGTTGCTGATTTCCTACATTTTCTTCGCAGTTCGACAGGTGGGTTATATTTGTTCAAAAATGTTATCTTTAAGATCTTCCTAGTTTGATCGAAACCAATTATTCGTTTCTTAGTGATAAGTGTCAGATTACAACTATCTATTTATGCTTAAAAAGGCAATTAAACCCAAAACGATCAAAAATGGCAAAAAATGTGCTTGTATCTGAGTTTTATGTTGGCAGGATGGATAGTCAAATATCACAAGAATTCAGTCAAAAGCGGACACGAGAACGGATGAGTGATCAAGAAGCTAAAGAAATCAAAGCCGAAGCCAGAGAGATCATGCCTCAGCCTTCTACAGTCAATTGCAAGAAACCACAGTCAAAACCAAAGCCCATCTCTATTGCTTATTAACTCCAGGGGCTGAATTTGCAATTTATAAAGTGAATATATAACTTTTAAAATTGTTTATGAATACACAAGGGCCCGAAATATGCAAAATTACCCAAAGTGGTTTTAAACTTGATATAGTGACAGCAAAACACAAGGCTGTTATGTAATCCCCCAAAGATGCAAAAGGGCGCGGGTCATGAACCGGGTCAACTACCCTTATCTCATTTTAAACCTATCTCAATGCAACCCCAACCGACCTAACCTACCCTACCCGGTTTAATTTATAAACTCTTTTAACAATTACTGTTCCACTCATTTCCACCCAATCGGATAACACACTCACACACACAAGAACAACTCATGAAACACCTAACCCCTAGTTAATAATCTACTCACCCCCATCCCAATTAACATGGTTAATGACACCTCTCACAAAGCCTAAAACCATCTCATTCACTATCATCCCATTCCCTAACCCATTCCACCGTGGCTGAAAGAAGCGATTTCATTGGTTGATGTGACGTATGTGAGTGTTTACACTCACATATCTAACACACATACGTCCACATCATTGATCCAGGTGCATACATAATCTAATCCAACGGTTGATGTGATAGATCAAGGAGAGAGAAAGAGCCAATGGCCGAGATGATGCGAGAAGAAGGATCGAGAAGCTCAAGTTCGGGTATAAAACCCCCATCATTCCAGCTTGAGAGAGTAATTTTTTAGTAGTTAATTTTTTTTTTTTCAGTTTAATTGTTTTCGATTCAAGTTGTTAGTAGTAGTTTTTATGTAATTTCAATTTTGTTTCGTATTGTAATAAACCTCCTTTTATAATTTTATTTTAGCTCAGTTTAATAGAAAGTTGTATTTCATTAAAATTATGTTATTTTAATTTTGTTAAAAAAGTTATGTTTGTTGGTTTGTTGTTCATTTAATAAGACTTGATGGCTATTGGAAATTGGATGGCTGCTTGATTTTCAAGGGTGTAGTGCTGAGGGTCAGCTTATAGGATAAGTTTAGGTGTTGTTGGTTTGATAAGAGCTTATGTGGATTAAGCCATAAGCTCATAATAAGCTGATAAGCTTTCCTGTTCTAGCTAAGGTACACCTTATTCTTGTTTAACATTTGTTCTTATTTCTGATCTCTTCATAAGCTGTGGGATGTTTGTTTCATAAAAGAGTGGATAAGTTGTTTTGGAATAGCTTTTAGTTGAATAAGCAATTTTATTAAGTATTAAATTTCTGTCAAGTGCTTTTTATTTGCTTTATTCATGTAGTTTAAGATATAGATTACTAAGTTTTAGAAGCTTATAAGCTGATGAGCTTATACAACTTATTTTAAATAAGCTGAGTTAAGTTTTAGCTTCTTAAAAAGCTAATAAGCTGTTTAATATATAAAAAAGGGATGCTGTTTGATAAGGGTTAGGAGCTGTAGGGGCCTGTCTTGCAAATTTAATAGTTTCTGTTAGATAAAGCTTTTCACAGTTAGTCCTTGTTAGTTTAAAAATAGTCCCTAGTTTATTACATAGTTTGTCCTTTCGTTAGTTTAAATAATAGTCTTGTTAGTCCCAAGTCCAGGGACCTCTTCTGTCCATTTAATACATCTTTGTGTTTTTATTTAAAAATCTCATTATTGTTTGCCCGCCTACCCTCTACTTTTTTTGTAAATGATGCTTTCACCCATGTGTTGTTTAAGTTTTTAGTTTTAAGTTTTAATAAATGTATTTTTTTAAATAATATTAAGTTTTTTTAGTTTATATAGTTACAATTTGTTTTTAAATAAATAGTTCAATAAAGTAGGGTATTTTTAATAAAATTAATTTTCTGCATTTTTCTATTTTTTAAAAAAAAAAGTATTTTTATAGAATTTTTGTTTAAGTTTTATATTTCTAAAAAACTTAATTTTCAAATTTAAGTTTTAAAGTCAATATAATTTTCAACCTTTAGTTTTTTAATTTTACCCTTTTAATTAGTAAAAAAATTAGTGATAAAATTGTTTTTCTATCTTTTTAGGTAATTTAGAGTTAATTTAGGCGTACAAAAGGTATTTTTCTTATATTTTTCAATTTAATTCTCTATTTTTAGATTTAATTTAGATTAATTAGGTTTTTAATTCAATAAAATCCAAAAAAGCCTTTAAAAAAATATTTTTAATTTTCCTAAATATTTTCTTTAGACATTTATTTAGGTATAGGCAATCTTGTTTTACATTTTTAAGATTTAAATTCATTTGTTTCCTTAAATTGTCGCATTTTATTTACTTTCGTAATTAGTTTAATTTGTTATTTAGTTGTTTAATTTGTGCCTTTAATTTAGTAGTATAATTTAATCAAAAATATCTCTTTTCATTTATTCAATCAGGATCCAAACTAAACGAGGTTTTCCAATTGCCGAGTCCAATTGGGGAAAACGACCCGGGTGATCAACTTGCCCGGTCTAATTACGTATTTAACTATATATATATCTTTGTGAGTGGAATTGTCCAAAGGGATAATTGGGGATTTCCTTAATTTCTCCTTTAAGTATATTATATTATATGTATGTAAAAACTACGAATCAGTTTTGGCGCCGGTGCGGGGACTTGTGTAAGCAATTTCTTCGTTTGGGTTTGTGATCTGGTTTGAGATCTTTCGTCTCGTAAGTTAAATTTTTGTCATAAATCAAAAAAAAAAAAAAAAAAAAAATCCAAAAAAAATTATAAAATATAAAAAGTAAAAAAATAATAATTTTTCTTTTCTTTCCAGTATAAGTAAAAGATAAAAAAAAAAAAAAATCAAAAACATAAAAAAATTGTCCTTTAAAAGAAAAAAAAATAAATAAACAAAGTTGGTAATCGAACACCAACAAATAATATCTTCTATTGAGATATTATCATTTCAATTTCCGGTGAACTTGCAATTGTTCCCAACTCGTAATCAAAGATTTAACACTTGCCTTTTGTGTCACTACCAAGTACGGCTCACCTTGAAAAGCAATTTTCAAGAGCTACCGTGAAGTAGCTGATTATTTGGTTTAAGTCTCTTTCGTGTAACCTTTATAATTTGTCAAAAAAAATAATAATAAATAAATAAATAAATAAATAAATAAAATTTTAGTCTAAGGTTTTGCTTTTTAGTTTTTCTTTTTATGCGCACTCGTTCGCAATCTCGTAGACGTCGTCAACAACAAACTCTTCCGGTTG
>BQNB010063485.1:0-33729 GCA_026074375.1 Tanacetum coccineum | reverse complement strand
GAAAAGGTGTATTAACAGGCATATCACACTTTAAATCATCATAAACCGATGTCACCTCCGACTCCCTTGGGATTGGAACAAGATCATCAACACTAGACTTTATGAATTCATCGTTTTCCCTTTTGAGAGTAGTGCTAATAACCTTACCCCCATTAAGAAGGTGTCGGAAGGCTCCATGGTAAGTGAATCGATCTTATTATATCCCTTGTCACTCCCCTCGAGATGATATAAGTCAATGGGAGGATCTTGATTTGAATTTCTAAGGTTCATCATCTCCTGAAAATGGTTCATTTCATTTTAAAAATCCATGTTTATTTGTTCTTGAATTTTATTGAATTCGATCATTTGAGTAATCAATTCTCTTTGATTTAACTCGCTTAGGGGGAGTGACGGAGGGGGTGTGAACTGTGAAGGTTGGTCAAAACCGGATGAGTCATGATTGTTATAAGGAGCATGCTCATAGAACACGTTACCCGTTTGACAATAAGATCCATAATGGGGACCTCCAAAATGCTCACAACAGTCGAACTGTTGTGAATTATCAAGATGGTACTGAGGAGGTTGGTCAAAAGAAGGAAAGTCATAATTGTTACTAGGGTTAGGCTCATAGACAAGCGGGTTCCTAGTTAGACAATCAGAACTATAATGCGGACCTCCACAGACCTCACAACAGTCGAACTGTTGTGGCTGACTCGGAGAATAATATAGAGGTTGGTCAAAACTAGAATCTTGATTGTAACAAGGACCCTGATCATAGACGGGTGTGTTCCTTGTTTGACAATCAAAACCAGGGTGAGGGTTCCCTCCACAAAATTCACATGAATATGTCTCGTATTTGTGTTGTGGAGGTTGGTTGAAGAAGTTGTGTGTTTCATTATAAGAATAAGGATTTGGGTCATAGACAAACTCATTTCCGGATCCTACACTGCTATAGCCCGGACAATTTCCACCATTAAACGGACCTCCACACCACAAGCAACCAAAATGGTTATACGATGACATGTCAAAGAATAAACCGATAAGAGGGTAAAGAAGATAAGAATTAAACAAAATAAGAGGCTAAAGGGGAGTGTTTTTTTAGATTTTTATAAAGATAATAACAATAAAAATAAAAATAAAAATATTTTTAGAATTTTTTAATATTTATATAAAAGAAAAATAAAATAAAAAATAAAAATATTTTTGGATTTTTATATTTTTCAATAAGTACAAAAATAACCTTTCCGAAGAAAAGATCTTCAATGCATCAACTCGAAACACCACGTAAAAATCGTACAACTCTCCCCGGCAGCGGCGCCATTAACTGATTCGTCGATAACGACTAGTCGAGTAGAATAATATAGTAATCACGTCGGATGAAAATTACTCTAGGAAAAGTAATAGTTTATCCTCCAGATGTCGTATCCCAACGAGAATTGAATTTGAAAATCACGAAAATGTTCCCAATTTAATGCTTAAATATCTTTTAATTTTTGGTTTTTAATTAAAACTAAAGATAGCGATAAACTAGATTGAACTAATTAACAAGCAAGATAATAAGATGAAAAATATATAAAGAAAAATATGCTTGTCAAGTAAAAGTGAATAGATTCGTAAGTGTGAAGTTTTAGATCTTAATGACGAATTAATATCCGTCTAAATAATCGTTTCCTCAAAACGTTGGCTTAATATTGAGAACAACTTTTTATCGAGATAATAATTACTAGTTTAATGCCTACTTAATCTTACAGCTTTTGCCCGTTCGACTAAATAAAACATTAAACTAAATAACTTTTGCAAACTATTAATCACTAGTCACTTATTAAATTCCACATTTAATTCACTATCCACCAACTTACTTAACAAGCATATAAAAATCTACTCACTAAACATGGCAACTAAACCAACAATAATAAGCATAATAATAATAAAAAGCATATTAAGCTAAAACTACTAATAATTGAAAAGGAAAAGGTAGTAGAACCCGAATGACGAAACCGATAAGAACGAAACCACCCAATTATATAAACTAGACATAATGCTAAGTGTATTTCTTATTTAGACTTTATTTACTTAATAGATTATAAAGTATTTAAACTTTATTCTCTAATAAGCTAGAAAAATCTAACTAAGCTCTAAACTTAGAAAATAGGCTAGCTTATACAACCCGTAAGCTCCTCGCCTCATGAGTTGAACCGATTTCATCAACATTAAACTAGTCTAAAGCTAGTGATGAATGAGACAATAAACCGTTTCTCCGCTCATGTATCCCGAACTGAACTTGATAACATCATAAACTCATGTATAAGCACCAAGATTAAATCCAAGCCTACGAACATATCACTTTTTAGTAACTACTAAATACCTTGACCACAACTAGTTACTTTATAAAAATAATAAAACTTGAATGAACAAAAGAAAATAAGCAAAAGAGAGGGACGCGTTTGATTGCAAATTTTGTAAAAACAAAACAATGACAACAATTTCAAATTAATCTACTACTATTTAGCTAAAAGGGAAACATAAATAAGAGATAATCGTATTAAAATAAAGTCTTGCATAAATTGGTTGAAACATATTTGAATAAAATAATAAGACCATAAACCAAAAGATTTATCATTACATGATGATTTGTGGCTAAAATTAATAACAAGAATTGATTACGATGAGCAGATATAAATATCTAAAGATCGAATCTATGTCTATGTAAAAAAAATAAGCAACATGAAAATATGATTGAAATTTGTTCTATGCTCTACTCTACCCCTAATCTAATCTAAGCTACGAAAAGAAAAAAATGAACTAAAGATAAGATATGATAGATCTGCTACTCCCCTTTATCTCAATTGTTGCGTCCTTAGTAAGCAGTTGATAAGTGTAGAATACACATATCTATTTATGCTTAAAATGACACAACTAAACCCAAAATAGACCAAAAATGGCAAAAATATGCTTGTATTTGTGTTTTGTGTGTGCAGGTACGGATCAGTCAAAAATCACAAGAAAACAGTCAAAAACGGGCAAGCATGGACACGGGAATCAGAAGAGTTCAAAAAGAAGCCAAAGATTCAAAGCCGAAGCCAGAAAAGTCAAACATTGGTCAATAAAAGTCAACAAAGCCCATTTCCTCTTATTATAAAACACAAGGGCCAAAATTGCAAATTCCCAAACTGTTTTATAACTATAAAGAGAGGAAAGAAAGAGAAGGACCAAGTGTGCAAACTTCCCAAAGTCCAACAGTTTTAACTGTCGAAAATTGCGCGCCAAAACCTTTTACTGTTCACCCGTCGTCCCAAAGTTACCATTTACTCAAATCAAAGGGGTTTCTCAAATTAAGGGCTAAGTTGGTCAATTCAGAGGCGTGTTAGCACGAGGATAGGGAGATTTCAGTCAAATCAAAGGAATTATAAAGCTCTCTCTCTCAAAGGCCACGTTGTCAATGGAGAAAACACAAATTCATATGGGTTTTTGTACTAAATCACCCACAAAAGAAGCACAATGTCACATCAAAGGAATGCCAGCCTGGCAATCCTTAGATGTCCACAAATCAATCCAACGGCT
This sequence comes from Tanacetum coccineum, assembly GCA_026074375.1. NCBI lineage: Eukaryota > Viridiplantae > Streptophyta > Magnoliopsida > Asterales > Asteraceae > Tanacetum > Tanacetum coccineum. The sequence goes on along the minus strand of BQNB010063485.1, from coordinate 30,189 downwards.
ATGAATAAATTCCCAATGATTGAAGAATCCAACGGGCTTGATTAAGAGGAGCGTGGGCAAGGCAAGAGGGTCTGGAAGCTTCTCTACAGGCTATAAATAGCACTCACTCCTCACACACACGATATCTAGGTTTTTTTTAGACGTAGCTTTTAAGAATAGGTTTTAGCTTAATTTCACTTTAATCTTGTAATTTCCTTTTTAAAATTGTAAGCAACCTTTTTATTAATGAAATGCAATGTTTTAATCTTTCTAAATCTCTTTGATTCATAATCTCTCATTTTTTTCTTATTTAGAGTTAAGCTAAAGCTCAATAAGCCCTTATAAGCTCTAATAAGCTCTCAAGAGTCTATAAGCTCTTGATTTGAGCTTAACCAGTCATAATCATACTTAAAACCTATAAAATTAGTTTAAATTCTAGGTACCTTTGGATTTGGACTTATAAGCTTATGGAAGGGGGATCTAAGATGGAAGGATCCCCATGGACTTATACCCTAGCTTATTAATAAGCTAGGGAGCTTGTAGCTGCCATTATTGGTTCCTTTTGTTTAGCTAAAGGATAAAGTAAGTTTCTCTTTTCATTCTTCTCTCATTTCAGTTTAAAAGTGCTTAGTTATAGCTTAAATGTTTTATTATTGCTTATTTGCTTATTCTCTTTGCTTATTAGTACTTATTTGAGTCTTATCTAGCTTAATCATCATAGTTGTTTATCTGTTTTTCATTTTCTTAGTTTGAATTATAGATTTACATATAATTGTCTAAAAAACTTTGAAAAAACCAAAAATATTTAGCATTAGTAGTAAATCTTGGATTATTGCTTATCTAATTGATTGATCATGATTATTAAGTTAGTTTTAAGCTATTTGATATCTGGTTATTAGATTTGATGCATTAGATTAGTATTTCAATAGCTTAAATTGATCTGTCACTTTTTAAAGGGGTGTTTGGCATAAGCTTGTTTGACCATCTAAAGTCAATAATTTTGTGCAAAACCTTTTTAGTTAGCTTTGAATTTAGTTATAAGCATTAGGTAATGAGTTTTCATAAATTAGATTTAAGAATTTAAAAGATTTGAGCTTATATTAAGTTCAACAGCACCAGGGTACATTTTCTTAGAATTTCACTTGTGAAAATTTTGATCTAAGCCCTCCAAGGCTTAGATCTTGTTTGCATCTTGTTTATACACTCTTTTGGAGTGTGTTTAAGTGCATAGTTCCATTTAGGACTCCTGCACCATTGACTTTGTGTTTGTGCAAAGTGCACCAGTACTAACCAAAAGGTTAGTACTGCTGTCACAGTTAGCACTGTCACTTTTGCCCTAGTTGATAGTTAAGTATAATTAGGATTTAGTTGCTTAGATTCTAGTAGGGATAAGTCTAGGTATAGCTTAATATATATTAGGTCTTAAATTTACTTTCTAGCTTATTAACTTAGCTTAATTTAGCTGTTAGAGTCATTAAAATTCATTAAACTCCAAAAAATAATAGCAGTCTTAAAGTTAGCTTTTAAATTCTTGTTCTTAGCTTATAGTTATAGATTTTAAGTTTGAAATAGGTTGCTTATCAGTTATTTGATAAGCTAGCAAAAGTTTAAGGTCCAAATTGGCTTATTGGTTTGTTTAGCTTAATTGAATTTTATGCCTTTAAGTGTTTTTGTTGAGTTTAGTATTTTCATTAACATTTTAAGTTGCTTTAAGTTGATTCCAGCTTTGATTTCTTTTCATATTTAGATTAAGCTCATTATAAGCTTTGTAGAACATTTTTCCTTTTTGGATTTGAGCCTAGAATAAGCTTGTTTCAAGCTTTTTAGTGAAATTAAGCCCAAAAGCCCACTTTCTGTGACAGCTTATTAATAAGCTGTCCTAGAGCTTATTACTTAGTTTTAGCTTAAGGTACTTTTATTAAAATAGCTTAATTTTGTGTCCTTTATAAGTCTTAGTAATTAGTTTTTCATAAAAGTTAAAAAAAAAAGAGTGCAAAAAAGGGGTGCCCATACTCGAACCCACAACCTCTCAGTTATAAACCATACGTGTTAACCAGTTTGCTACATTAGCTCATCCATTAGCATAATACACAATCAAATACTAGTACACGTTTTCCTTTTCCTTGTTTATAAAAAGCCGTAGCTTATTAAGCCCAATTTAGAGCTTATTCGTTTAGCAATCTAGCTTTTCTTATTTTTCATACATTCCTGTTAGCATCTAAGACTTTTCCTGAATTTTTTAGATTTTTCCAGTTATTATTTTATTTTTAATCATTTTTCGAAAGTAAAAATCTTAAAAAATCAATAAAAAAATAGAAATTTTTTTTTATAAAAATACAAAAAAAAAATAGTTTTTAGTTTTATAAAAAATAGCTTAAGGTTTACATTCAGAAAAATCATTTTCACCACTTTTAGATTTTAAATTTCATTTTTGAGCTTTAAATTTTAATTTTAAAAATAGAATTTTAATTTTAAAAATAGTTAAAAATAGTTTTCTAAGTTTTTATGATATTTTAGACTTTTCTAAGCTTAGAAATCATTTTTCCAAATTTTTAGTATTTAATTTGCTATTTTCTAGGATTTAATTTAGTTTAATTTGTTTTTAATTCATAATAAATTCAAAAATAATCAAAAAAATGTTTTTCTTTTTCCTAAAATTTTCTTTTGTCCTATCTTAGGTTTAGAATTTTAGTTTACATTTTTAGGGGTTAAAAATTAGTTTACTTGTTTATTTGTTGCATTTTAATCATTTTTCGTATCTGTTTAATTGTTTAAAAGTTTTTAATTGTCCATTTTAATTGTTGCTTTAGATTATCAAATCATCAATTTGCTTATTCAAATCAGAATCCAAGCTTAAACAAGGTTTCAATTTCACTAGTCATTGGGGATAACGACCCGGGTGATCATACTTACCCGGTTTAATATACGTATTTTATATTATATTATATATATTTTTAAGAGTGAATTTTATCAAGAGTAACTTGGTAATTTTCTTAATTACTCTTAAGGTTATATTAGTATAATTATTTTACGTGTATATAAAACTTTCTACCATAATACATCATATTTTCTGTTGAAACATGTGTCTTCCAGTCAACTATTGGGTATTTAGTAGCCAGAGACTCAACATCAATAGCAATATCATCCCTTGGAACTACATCCAAACTATCTCTAAGCTCTTCCTTCTCAACATCATCCTCTAGTTTCTGTTTCTTGGCATTGTCTTCATCAGAATCTTCTCTTGATCTCTTTTTACTACTTCCTCCTTGTTGTTGACTGTCATCATTTTTCTTTTCATTTTCTTCTTCAGTAGGTTGCTTTTGAACAAAACCTGAAGCTATAATTTTATCATTATTCTTAATAGACTTTTGTGGAAAATCAAATCCATGTCTCTTCATCACTTCCTTTTCAATCTCAGAATCCTTAGGTACAAAAGCATGATTTTGATCCCATACTCTTTTAAATATAAGTCTAATATCTTCATAGCTCATTCCCTTGAAATGACACTACTTGTATCCTCCCTGATTTTTCAAATACATGCACATGTTCTTCCTTACTTTAGCTACAGAGAAAGATCTATTTTGAAGTGCATTATATCTTAGCACAGCAGGATCACTCTAATCAATATCATGGGCTTGATCAGCTTCAGCTACAACTTCTTGTTCTTGTCTTGCTCTATTAAATTCTTCTTGTAACTGTTTAGCTATTTTTGCATCCCTATCAATCCTTTGTCTTTCTTCTTCATTAATTTGTTCTTGCAATCTAATAGCTTCTTCATGCCCAAGTCTTTCTTGTTCTAGTTGCTTCTTTGCCTTCTTCTGAACAGATTCATCTTCTTTCATAATAGCTTTTCCTTTATCTATTCTCTTTTTTGCACTCCTTCTGATGTACACTAAATTTTTAGCAGCAGTACTAACTTTAGGAGTCGCACTAGTAGTACTAACTGATATGTTAGCAGTACTAATTTCTTTTTCACCCTTTTAACCACTACCAAGATCTTCCACTAGTTCAGTAGGCTCTTCTTGATCTAAAAGTATCTCAGTATCAGCACTAGTCCTCCCCTGAATCTTAGCATCCTCTTGAATCTATGAAGTTCCTTTATCTTGTACCAATGAAATAGAGGGGTTTTGATCAATCTTAGCAATTCTCCTCCCCTGTTTGGAAGGATCCTCCAAATCTTCTTTAGTATCAGATATAACCACTCTTGCCCTTCTAGGTTGCCTTGACTTAACTTTGTGTTCCAACTTCTTCACCCTCATGATGAGCTTGGTGTAAGCATTACCATATACCTTCTTGGTTTGCTTTAAATCTTGCTCCAAGCTTGCCACTTTTGTTGACAATTGGGTACAAAGAACTGTCAATTCATTAAGTGTCATACTACCCTCATCACTTTAAGGTGTGTGACTTCCTGGGAGAGGTAAATCATATCGTAGTATAGGTACCTTATAGGGTGATGAAAGTAGTGGTTGTGAGGTGGGTGGAGTAGTGATAGGTGTGTGATGGGACTCAACTAGGACTGTTGATCCTTCACCCTGCTGAGTTGGACCTTGAACAAGCATGCTTGAAAATAGTGGAATGTTCACCCCAATATAACCCTTGGAAACCCTTCTAATGTTGTTGAATAGTTTTTGTGTGAGGGTAGGAGCAACATAAGTTCTTTTGTGAGGTAGAAGCAATCTCTGATGTTTGTTCAAAAGGATTTGAATAAATCTAGGATACATTACGAATTTAGACCTACTGTCCAATTTTTTTACCATGCCCTTAAAAATCATTTTAGAAAAGTTGAAAGTCCTGTTTGTGGCCAGGCAAATGATAACAGTTGCTATGTTGCTACTAAACTGCTCCTAAGCAGTCTTCTTAGTACTTAAGCAATGAAAAATAGTATGTATTAAGAATCTTCATTGAGGGGAAAAGTAACTCTTTTCGAAGGTCAACTTGTCAGAATCAGAAGCATACCCCATAAGAGCAAGTTGCTCAAAAATTTCAGCATTAGGTAGTGAACTAATACCATCAGCATCTTCTAACTTGAGATGTCTTCTAAGAGATACTTCAGTAATAGTCTTGAGTTGGCCATCTATGGTTGCAATTATTTCCACTTCTCCATCTTCAAGTGTGCTTGAAAAGCAGTTTGCCAAAACTGTTGAATGAGTGAAGTATAGATAGTAGGATTTTCAGTTAGAGCAAACTTTATGTGACTTGTGTTGAGGAAATCTACTATCTGTTGAAAATCTTCACTTCCTTCTGGTTTGAGTAAGTAAGCGACCATGTTGTGGGTATCACAGAATTCCAAATTAGCCATGATTGATGAAGTTATGATAAGGGTTCTGGGTTTATGTTCGTTGATGAGAATATGAGAGTTTGGTAAAGTTAATTGAAATTATGTAGAGAGCACTTAGGGTTTTGATTTGACCGACTTAATAAAATTGAATCTTTTTCTCAAAGAAACCTTATAAGAGAAAGAAATATCAAGAATTTTCCAAATCATAGACCCCTATAAGCAAGTTGTTGGCGGAAATATCTCAACGGCTATTAATTAATTAAGAAAATTCTGTTATACCTCAAACAGTACTAACGGTCACCCACTAGTACTAATTTTAGCCTAACAATACTAACTTTAAGCCCAGCCGTATTAACTTTACCTAGCAGTATTAAGATATGCCAGGCAGTACTAACTTAATACTGGCAGTACTAGGTTTATGCCTAGCAGTATAAACACCAATGCTGTTCCAACAAGCATTTCCATCATAAATTTATATTCTCACAAGCTCTTTTTCTATTTTTCATCTCACAATTTCTCTCTTTTCTTTTTCTCACTGAAACTCTCTGTCTTTAGGATGATACTTGTTAATTCTGGTTGTAGGAATAGGACTGACAGTCATGGTTGTTTCTAAGTTGTTTAGGTCAGCCTCTGCCCCACATCTTCATCATCATAAGCATTACCAAAAATTTCAGTATCATTCATTGGAGTCACATTTAAAACAGGTGGAAGTGTAAATGCATTTTTGAAAGGAGAAAATTGTTCAAATAGATGTTCCTCAAATGCATTAGAAGCTTCAGCAGCATTAACTAGTGATGATAGATCATCATCAGTACAAGATGGTACAGCAGTACTAACTGGTGTACTAACAGTATTAATACTATTAGTACTGTTAGTATGTACAGTCTACTTTTCTTGTTGAAGTAGCCTTTTAAACTCACTTCTTGTGGCTTGATCATCCTCCCCATCTTTATCTGAAGCTCCACTTTCATCCATTTCAGTAGTATTCTCTTTAGCATCTTCTTCACTGACCTTAGGATCTTAAGAGATTAATGGATTAGTTGTGCAGATAGGTATTAAGTTGTACTCTTGTTCAGGTTCTATCTTCTTTTCAGCTTGACCTGTAGCAATGTTATCTCTTTTCCCTACAATACCATTAGTTTGATTTTCTACAATAACTGGCACATAGTTCATAGATTTTGACAAAGAATCAACATCAATAGCCAGTCTAGTCCATTTCCTGTCACATTAGATGCATTTTCAAGAAATCTAATGTTTAATGTCTCTTCAACTATCCTGGTCCTCTTGTTAAATAATCTCATTGCTTTGCTAACCACAGAGTTCCCAACAAAAAATCCCTCATTAGCTTTTCCATCAAACTTGCCTAGTTGATCCCTGGTATTTAAGATGGTAACAGGACACCCAAAAGGTTTCATGAAGTCTATCAATGGAGTTCTTCCATGAATAAGTTCATAAGGTGTCTTGTTATGATGCTTAATGACTAAGACCCTATTTAGCACATAGCAAGCAGTATTAACTGCTTCAGCCCAAAAGGTGGTTGGTAACTTAGAGTCAACTAACATAGTTCTTGCAGCCTCTATCAGTGTTCTATTCCTCCTCTCAGCAACATCATTCTGCTAAGGAGTCCTAGCAACACTGAACTCCCTTTTAATCCCTTTCATTTCACAGAACTGATTCATTACACTATTTTTGAACTCAGTTCCATTGTCACATCTGATAACTTTTACTTTATGGTCTAGTTGATTTTCTATTTTTGTTATGAAGGTCTTTAATATCCCACTAGTCTCATCCTTAGTGGCCAAAAAGAATACCCAAGAAAATCTACTAAAGTCATCAGTGACAACTAGGCAATAAGACTTTTTCATTAAACTCTTAACATTTGTAGGACCAAATAGGTCCATATGAAGCATATGTAAGGGTTTGCTGATTGAGTTCACAAGTTTGGTCTTACAGGAGGCTTTGTGTTGCTTTCCTTTCTGACAAGCAACACAAGAATGGTCATTTTCAAAAATCTTTGAAGGCAAACCTCTAACAAGGTTTCCCCTCACAAGTTTGTTCATGTTTTTAAAGTTTATGTGACCAAGCCTCCTATGCCATAAATTGGATTCATCAATTGTGGCCTTAGCAAAGAGGCAAGTTAAACCTTTAGTGGGAACAACACTCTTTAGGTCAACACTGTAAATGTTATCCTTTCTTGGAACTCTCAGCAAGACTTGACTTTCATCAAGTAGCTTAAAGTCAGAAGATAAGACAAGACATTCAGTGTCAGTAAAAAGAACATTATTCTTTTTGTCACATATTTGTGACACACTAAACAAGTTATACTTAAGCTCCTTACAAAAGTACACATTTTCAAAATCCAATGTTCCTGTTTTGATTTTACCTTTTCCAGAAATTCTACCTTTACCATCTCCAAAGGAAACAAATCCACCATCATAATCTTCATACTCAGTAAGATATCATTTGTTTCCAGTCATGTGCCTTGAGCAACCACTGTCAATAACTCCTTTTTCCTTGTACTCCTTCTGCTGTGGGTTGCCCTGCACATAAAATAAGAGAATTAAGCTCTTTTGGGGATCCAAGCCATTATAGACTTGGATCTGCCTCATGCATCAATATAAGAATATTTCTTGAAAGTATTTGATGCACGACTGTTTTTTGCTTTCTAAACCCAGCATGCTGAGGCCTTAACAACATTAGCCCCTTTTCCCTTGTTTTTACTTACTACTGCTCTATACCTAGCAGTAGTATCTTTTACCCTAACAGTATTAACTTTTTTATTAAAACAACTATTCTTGTTTGTGTTAAATGGCCTTTTGACTTGTGAATATCCCTTTTTGTAAGTATTTGATATTGATCTTGGATGATTCACAATTGGTTTTGAGCCAGTAGTATTAACTGGTCTGACAGCAATATTAATTCTAGCACCAGCACTATTAACACTTGCACCAGCAGTATTAAGACTTGCACCAGCAGTATTAATTTTGCCAGACCTGGTTAATACTGCTTGTGGAACAAATCTTCTATTAGGGTGAGGGTGAGTCATTTTATAAGCAAAGTTCTTATGATTCACCCTTCTTGAGTTGTTCCACACTTGTCTTATAACCTTTTTATCACACACATAATTAAGATGCTCAAAACAACCACAAACATAACAAGCTTTATTAATCATTTTAAAGTCACTTCTTAGTCTTTGGGACATTAGATTGTTCTAGTTTCTTTGGTTCTCCCTATGATAGTGTTTGTTTTGTTTAGATGTTTCCATCTTCTCTACTGTTTCCCTAGCAGTCTTAACAAGTTTTATCTTTTCAGTGCTAGAACGAACAGTTTTATCTTTAGGTATAATTTCTACCTCACTTTCATCATCAGAATTCCAATCCTCAATGACTGGAGGTCTAAGGCTGTTCTTCCTAACAGTTTTAGGTTCTACTACATCACTATTATTTTTTACACCAGCAAACTTAAGATTTGACTCAACTATCTTAACATTACTAGGTGTAACAACATTAGTAACATCTAAATTCTCACTTTCAACTATTTCATCCATAAATGTTAGATCAGGTTTGCGAGGCATGAAATTCCCTATAAACAGTGGGGGAACTGCATGATAACCCTTATCAGATTTAGACTTATTATTCTCCTGATTTTCTAACATCTCAGATGAATTCCTAAAGCTTTCTACCGCAGGAGAAGCTACAGTAGAAGAAGATGCATTATATCCTAGTCCAGTTTTAAACTTGTCAATGACTTGACTTTCCAGCAAATTATTCAAAGATTTAGATGAATTTTGAAACTTCTCTAATGTTAGTTTTAACTCATCTCTCTCTTTTTCTGCTTTTTCCAATTTCTTTTTGTTTTCAACTAAAGCAGTGTCTCTTAGTTTGACTTCAAGTTTTAAAACATTAATGCTTTCTTCAAACACAGCCTCATTTTTCTTATAGTGAGCTAGTCTAGTTTCTACTGATTCTAAACCTGCTTTATAAGATACTAAATTAAATTGAGACTTTCTGTAATCAGAAGACAAACTATCATATTGTTCTTTGAGAGTAGCATAAGCTGTTACACATGATTTAGAACAAGAATCTACCTCAGAATCTGAACTGGAAGAACTTCCTGAAGATGTATGTGCCATCAATGCAAAGTTTGTAGGATGCTCTTCCTCAGCTTGGTAGCTCCAATCATACCCTCCAATTCTATCTTGAGCAACCAAGGCATTTTCAGTAGGAGTTTCTACTGTCACACCGTTTCTTAAGCGACTACTAGGAGGGGAAACACACCATTGGTTATCCTGGACCTCCAGACTTTCCCTTAAGGGACAACAAATTCTGGATAGAGTTAAGTTGCGACTCCGGTGATAAAAAACATGCGCTCTTCGTTGGGAGTTCACCCATGTTTATCGTCTCTATTTTCTTTCTATTTTCTTATCTAATGTGTTGTGTTGAGAGAGGCTTGTACTCTCTCCGATTTCTCGATGTTTGTTGCTTGTTTATTGTGATTTTTGTAGGATCGACCCAACAAATTCTTTGAAGCCTCTCGTGTCCGGTTGATTTATCCCGTTCAAACTCTAGCTTCTCATCCTTTGTGTGAAATTAGTTTGGGGAAATCCATATCCTTTCATCTTATCGATTAACGTCATAGATCTTCGCATACTTCATAAACGGCTTACGATTTAAGTAGAGAAAACCGACTTTAAACACTAGAGGCAAAGTTTCGTTTTAGGTTTGGGAGGGGATCTATCGATTTGATGTTTGCTTGCTTATTGTTTTGTTCTCACGTACCCGTTTTCCCACAAAAATAGCAAAAATTTTAAACTTTAAGTTTATTGTAAAATAAAAAAAAGAAGTGTTTAAGACAAAAAATGTAGGTTTGCGTTGGTAAGAATAAGAATAGTAAATTTTTGACGCGAATGAACGTGTAGTGTTCTAGCTTTCTCCTTAACAATTAATGATGATAGCTTGTGCTAGTCTCATGGGTAGACTTTAATATGTAGACTGTGAATCCTTTGTCAATAGAAGGCTTGTGCTAATCTCAAGTGATTTTATATATGCCAAGTTGGATTAGGGCTAGTGTTCTGGCGAATTTCCTTTCTTAGAGATTTTAAATGCGAAGAACGATACAATGATAGTGTTATTTATAAGTCATGACATTAAACGTAGAATAGTTGGTTTTCTTTCAAGCTCAAATGTATTAATTGTGGCTTTTTCTCCCATTAGCTTGTTTTACCTCTATATAAATGTTTAATAAATAGAGTTGTAGTTTTTTTTGGTTATAATTAGCTAATAGAAGTTTTTTGTAGTTCCTTTGAAATTAGATGAGTACACATAGGAATACTTAATTTGGCATTACTATATGTATCATAAAAAGAAATATTTTTTGGGGCCTTTTTATTCCTTAAGAGCCTTGAGGGTTATATGGATAAGTAGAATTCAATATAAATCCGAGATGATAAAAAGGTTGTTGTATCTTGACGGCTCACTCCGATGTTTCAGCCTTCTAAAAGATCGAGGGCGTTTCGAAGTCGAAATTATGTTTTGCTACATCTTGTCGGAGGCTGTGACCGATGTTGTAGCCTTTCTAAGGGGACTGAGGTGATACAATAATGTTGCTTAATTTTAGTCTTATTTTTCTGTGCCTTAAAGAGCTAAGGGTTTATGGTTGCAAATAGATTGGTCCCTTATGACTTAAAGAGCCTATAGGGTATATGACATGAATGTGCTTGCTTAAGTCGCCTAATTAAAGCCAATTTTGGTTGCCTCGATGTGGACTTGATTCTATGATGGACATTTGATTTCTTTTTGAAAAGGGCTAGAGGGCTAGTTTTGCGTTCTTAACCATTCCACGGCTTTATTTTTGGAATTAATATGTATCGAAAACAAAGTCTTAAAAGAGCTTCGGGAATATGACTTACGTAAAATCTGAGATAAAAAAAAGTAGGATTTCGGGAGGAAAAGTAAGTACACATTTGTATTTTTGAGTAGTGTTAGTGTCCTGACTTGTAATTGACAATGATCTTGTTTTTAAGCTTGCATGGGAACAAGTGAAAAATCGGGGGAATGATGAAGTATCTTTTTAGACATTCATTGTGCTTTTTGTTCTGTGATCTACAAGTTACCAAGCGGTAATGAATACAATACATAAATGTCAACCCAATTAAGTTGTAGATAGGTAGTTAATTATCAAGAAAAATCATAAAAAAGAGAAAAATCTTAGAAAAATGGAAAGTCGGGTGTTTTATAACTTGTGATCTCTTAATTCTCTCAACAAAAATCTTTGCTTACTTTTCAAAGTTTAGTTTGGGGAATTTTTGAGGTATTTAGTATAAGCATGTGATTGCGTTGAGGAACATAATCGTTTAGTTTGGGGAATTTTATAAGTCGTAGAAATACACATACTCCATTTAAGTCTAAAAATAACCCAATTAAACCCAAAACAGATCAAAAACAGAAAAAATATGCTTGTATTTGTGTGCTGTGTGTGCAGGTACGGATAAATCAAAAAAATATCACAAAAACAGGTCAAAAAAAACAAGCAAGCACGGAAACGAGATCAGAGAACTACAAAGCCAAAGATTCAAAGCCGAAGCCAGGAAAAGTCAAGCCTCAGTCGAACCCAGTCAAATATTGGTCAATAAAAGTCAACAAAGCCCATTTCCTCTTATTATAAAACACAAGGGCCAAAATTGCAAATTCCCAAACTGTTTTATAACTAAAAAGAGAGGAAAGAAAGAGAAGGACCAAGTGTGCAAACTCCTCAAAGTATAACAGTTTATAACTGTAAAAAAAAGGCGCGAACCCTTTTACTATTCATCCATCGTCCCTGTTTTTACCTTGGGTCAAAATCAAAGGGTTTTTTGGAATTGATGGGCAAGGAAGTCTATTCAAAGCTCTACAACCAAAATGTCTAGAAAGGATAGTTCAGTCAAATCAAGAGCAATCATTGGTCTACTCAAGTATAGAGCACACGCGGCTATGAAAGAAGCACAAATTCATATGGGTTTTTGTACTAAATCACTCACAAAAGAAGCACAATGTCACATCAAAGGAATGCCAGCCTGGCAATCCTCAGATGTCCACAAATCAATCCAACGGCTATGAATAAATTCCCAATGATTGAAGAATCCAACGGGCTTGATTAAGAGGAGCGTGGGCAAGGCAAGAGGGTCTGGAAGCTTCTCTACAGGCTATAAATAGCACTCACTCCTCACACACACGCAAGGAGTATCTAGTTTTTTTACCCGTAGCTTTTAGGATAGTTTTAGCTTAATTTCACTTTAATCTTGTAATTTCCTTTTTAAAATTGTAAGCAACCTTTTTATTAATGAAATGCAGTGTTTTAATCTTTCTAAATCTCTTTGATTCATAATCTCTCATTTTTCTTATTTAGAGTTAAGCTAAAGCTCAATAAGCCCTTATAAGCTCTAATAAGCTCTCAAGAGTCTATAAGCTCTTGATTTGAGCTTAACCAGTCTTAATCATACTTAAAACCTATAAAATTAGTTTAAATTCTAGGTACCTTTGGATTAGGACTTATAAGCTTATGGAAGGGGGGTCTAAGATGGAAGGATCCCCATAGACTTATACCCTAGCTTATTAATAAGCTAGGGAGCTTGTAGCTGCCATTATTGGTTCCTTTTGTTTAGCTAAAGGATCAAGTAAGTTTCTCTTTTCATTCTTATCTCATTTCAGTTTAAAAGTGCTTAGTTATAGCTTAATGTTTATTTTGCTTATTTGCTTATCTCTTTGCTTATTTGTACTTATTTGATTTTATCTCGCTTAATCATCTTAGTTGTTATCTGTTTTTTCATTTGTTTTTTTTTTTTGTTTGATTATGATTTACATATAATTGTCTAAAAAAACTTTGAAAAAAACCAAATTATTTAGCATTGTAGAAAATCTGAGGATTATTTGGGCTTATCTAATTGATTTGAGCATGTTATTAACGTTAGTTTTAAGCTATTTGCTATCTGGTTGTTAGATTTTATGCATTAGATTAGTATTTTAATTAGCATAAAATTTATTGCTCACTTTTTCAAAGAGGTGTTTGGCATAAGCTTGTTTGACCATCTAAAGTCAATAATTTTGTGCAAAACCTTTTTAGTTAGCTTTGAATTTAGTTATAAGCATTAGGTAATGAGTTTTCATAAATTAGATTTAAGAATTTAAAAGATTTGAGCTTATATTAAGTTCAACAGCACCAGGGTACATTTTCTTAGAATTTCACTTGTGAAAATTTTGATCTAAGCCCTCCAAGGCTTAGATCTTGTTTGCATCTTGTTTATACACTCTTTTGGAGTGTGTTTAAGTGCATAGTTCCATTTAGGAATCCTGCACCATTGACTTTGTGTTTGTGCAAAGTGCACCAGTACTAACCAAAAGGTTAGTACTGCTGTCACAGTTAGCACTGTCACTTTTGCCCTAGTTGATAGTTAAGTATAAGTAGGATTTAGTTGCTTAGATTCTAGTAGGGATAAGTCTAGGTATAGCTTAAATTATTTTAGGGTCTTAATTTACTTTCTAGCTTATTTACTTAGCTTAATTTAGCTGTTAAAGTTATTAAAATTCATTAACTCTAAAAAATAATAGCAGTCTTAAAGTTTGCTTTTAAATTCTTGTTCTTAGCTTATAGTTATAGATTTTAAGTTTGAAATAGGTTGCTTATCAGTTATTTGATAAGCTAGCAAAAGTTTAAGGTCCAAATTGACTTATTGGTTTGTTTAGCTTAATTGAATTTTATGCCTTTAAGTGTTTTTGTTGAGTTTAGCATTTTCATTAACATTTTAAGTTGCTTTAAGTTGATTCCAGCTTTGATTTCTTTTCATATTTAGATTAAGCTCATTATAAGCTTTGTAGAACATTTTTCCTTTTTGGATTTGAGCCTAGAATAAGCTTGTTACAAGCTTTTTAGTGAAATTAAGCCCAAAAGCCCACTTTCTGTGACAGCTTATTAATAAGCTGTCCTAGAGCTTATTACTTAGTTTTAGCTTAAGGTTCTTTTATTAAAATAGCTTAATTTTGTGTCCTTTATAAGTCTTAGTAATTAGTTTTTCATAAAAGTCAAAAAAATAAAAAAGTGCAAAAAAGGGTTGCCCATACTCGAACCCACGACCTCCCACACACAACACTTATACCTTAACCGTTTTGCTACATTAGCTCATCCAACCATACTTCCCCACATTTAATCTTTGTACACGTTTTAGTTTTCCTTCTTATAAATAAGCCGTAGCTTATTAAGCTCATTTGAGAGCTTATTCGTTTAGCTTTTTGGTTTTTCTTATTTTTCTTATAATCCTGCTAGTGTTTAGGACTTTTCCTGAATTTTTTAGATTTTTCCACCTTTTATTTTATTTTTAATCATTTTTCGAAAGTAAAAATCTTTTAAAATCAATAAAAAATAGAAAAAAGTTTTATAAAAATACAAAAAAATAGTTTTAGTTTTATTAAAAAATAGCTTAAGGTTTACATTCAGAAAAATCTGTTATACCACTTTTAGATCTTAAATTTCATTTTTTTTGCTTTCATTTTACACATTAAAAATAGGAATTTAATTTTAAAAATAGTTAAAAATAGTTTTCTGAGTTTTTATGTTATTTTAGACTTTTCTAAGCTTAAAAATCTTTTTTCCAAATTTTTAGTACTTAATTTGCTATTTTCTAGGATTTAATTAGATTAAAATAGTTTTTAATTCACTTTAAATTCAAAAATAATCAAAAAAAAATGTTTTTTCTCTTTCATAAAATTTTCTTTTGTCCTATCTTAGGTTTAGAATTTTAGTTTACATTTTTAGGAGTTAAAATTAGTTTACTTGTTTATTTGTCACGTTTAATTGTTTAATTATTTTTAATTGTCTATTTTAATTATTGCTTTAGATTATCAAATCATCCACTTGCTTATTCAAATCAGAATCCGGACTTAAACAAAGGATTCAATTTCACTAGTCATTGGGGAAACGACCCGGGTGATCATACTTACCCGGTTTAATATACGTATTATATATTATATTATATATATTTTTGAGAGTGAATTTTATCAAGGGTAACTTGGTAATTTTCTTAATTACTCTTAAGGTTATATTTTATATATACTTTACGTGTATAAAACTTACACATCAGTACCCCTCGCAGGTGTCCCCTCCAAGAACACCCGGGCATTTACTTGTAGTAATCCGTTCAATCCGATTAAGCTAATCCGTAATCATTTCAAAAGTAAAGTATGTATTTGTGACCAAAAATGAAGTCAAGTAATGTATCCCATATCCAGCTATGTAAATGAGTGTACCAGATTGCCATTTTTATTTTTAGCCATTGATTAACTCATCCAATGGCTCAGATTGACTTAAAATAGTTCTGTAGAGTTCTGTCTATAAAACGAGTTCTCAATATAATACATCACTATATATATATATATAGGGTATGGTTATTGTGAAAAGAGAGTTTAGATAAAAAGGATAGGAAGGGATCTCAACCATGTGATCTAATTAATGAGTGGCTAGATCTAGTAAGGGAACATTTAATAAAAAAATAAAAGTTGAGGGTGCATAATGTATCTTCTTTTTTATCATAAGGGTATCAAAGTCTTTTTGTTGTAAGCATTCATTAAACGCTATGAAGATTCAAGTTTGCATTTTAATTCTCTTACATGCAACGTTTTTTATGCATTTTGCAATTAAAACAAACATTTAAGGCATCAATTTTGTAATAAATACAAAAAAGTGGTACGCATGTTTACAGACCAATTTTAAGTGTGTCAAAAAATCACGTGTGTCAAAAAACTTAGTGTGTTATTTGAATTGAATCATAAAATCATGTGTGTCAAAAATATTAAGTGTGTCAAAAAATTTAGTGTGTAATGAAACTAAGTGTGTCAAGAAACTTCACGTGTCTCTCAAAATATATCATGAAATATAGTGTGACAAAATTTAGCGTGTCAAAATCAAGTGTGTCACTTAACTGTATCGTGAAATCAAGTGTGTCAAAAGTATTAAGTGGGTCGACAAAATTTAGCGTGTCATTTGAAATGTATCTTAAAAATAAGTGTGTCAAGAAATTAAACATTGTGTGTCACTTAAAGTACATCTTAAAAATAAGTGTGTCAAGAAATTAATGTGTCAAATAATATGTTCAATGAAATTTAGTGTGTCAAAAAATTAATACATTTGTAGTGACACACTTTATTTATCCCAAATTTATTGACACACAATTATTGACACACAACATAAGTAAACTCACACAAAGTAACTAAAAATAAACATATATATGTCGGTTAACTAAAATTGAAAACTTAAAAACTATATGATTCATTAATATATATATATATATATATTATTTCTTCCTGAAAGTGACATGATGAACAGACAAAGAAGGGACACGACAACATTTGTATAATTTTTCTATTTGAGATAAAAGTTACATGAACTTGTCAAACTAGATTTAAATGGGTATTAAAGAAACTTAAATAAGTACTTAAATGATAAATGTTAAATACCTAAAATGCCCTTATTAATCAAATGTCATATTTTACATTTTCTACCCTTTTTATCCTTTTTATCTTAAATGTCTTTCTATTTGATCCAATCCCTATATATATATATATATATATATATAGAGAGAGAGAGAGAGAGAGAGATTAATGACATTCCTTAAAATACAATAATTCCATAGTCTTTTAGTTTTCTTGTATTGGTGTCATCACTCAAAATTAAATAATCACATTAATCATGATCACTCCTATTAAAATATAGGATTGAAAATTATATAATATATTAAGATTCATCATTGAAATTAATTCAATTTTCTACAATAAGTCATTCATTACATAGTTTAAAAATAACAGTTAGTAGGCAACTCAAATTCAAATGATACTAAGACAATGATAAGTACTTTGCTCGTTATTAATTAATAGTGGGTAATTATGCAGATCATTTGACGGGAAATAAGTTAGACTTTGTTTAGGCATCGAGATTGTTAAGACACGAATATCTTATCTTATTCTTTTATTTGCGAATATGATCGTACGGATTCTAAGATAGTACTTCTAATTATGCCTTCACTTGCCATTGATCCATCGTTATTGCATTGTTCAAATGATCTTTTATGACATATTGTTGGTACCTCATTATAATAACGACTCTTTCGATTTATTGTTATTGCTTCATTGTCATTGGACCCTATTGTTATCGAACCTTATTGATTGATAATGTGACTTTAAACCTAGGTATTTGAGCTATTAACAAGCCATGGAGGTACCATGGTTGCGTCATTATAACGCAAATGGCGTGACACTATCTGTGACGGTGTGATTAGTCCACGGCGTCTCCTCATTGTGGTGGTATAAGGGATTTTTAGGAGGCGTATTGGTCGACCACAGGTATATTATATTGTTATTGTTGTGGATGGAGGCGAGTGCCCAACATCTCATCCATTATTGCTACTACACGTGGATCTGTAGTCCCGTGTGGAGGCCCTTGTGGATTTTATTGATTTATTTTATATTGTATTGAGCTCTACCCCATTGAAACCTAACCCACTGAATTTACATATTGAATTTCCCTATTGAACTTACTTATCGAACTTTCACTTTGAACATATCGCTTTGAACATAGTCTATTGAACTTGCCTTATTAAAATGTCATTTTTGTGATTTTAAATTTATTGGTCAAACCTTTAGTTTGAATTCCTTTATTGAATAATTGTTTATGATCAAATATGCTTCTATTGTTTCGTATTGCTTTTGCTTTCTATCCGTGCACTGGGCTTTTCGCTCAACCGCTTTTTTTTCATGCGGCAAGTAATCAGGGTTTGGGACTTAGAGATTGAGAGCTGGTACAAATGATATGGAGTGTTAGAGACTTATTATTTTGGCCTATAAAATAAATTCATAGCGAAACCTTGTATTGTTATTTTTAGTTTGAATTATTAGGAAAACTTATGTTATTTCTTTATTGGAGAATTCATTGGACTTAGACTTTTGCTCTGTTTATGTATCGTTTTTGTAGCATCCAGTTCCTTTGGAATTTGGGGTGTTACATGTAGCGTAAAATCGTATGAGAAATATGAGTTACCAATAAGAGAATCGTCACCCAAGAAATATTTGTTCTACGCCCTCGCACGACTAGTCATGTTTTTATTAGATATTTACATACTTTACTCATCTTAGCTAGTGATACTAGATTGTAGGTATAGATGGACGGTGTATACCCGATCTTTGATACATGTGATCCGTGCCAGCATATTTACTTATCATTAATGACCAAATTTCTCGTCACTACTCTAGATCAAGATATATGGCATGTAATTCAGTGACTACATAGTAATGACACTAACTTTTTACCAGTGACGAAAAATAATGACCATAAACAATATCGTCACTATTTTCATCTAAATAGTAACCAAATAAAAATATCATGTAATACTAACCACCCTTAATAAGCAACTCAAATAAGCACAAGACAATAGGCTAGAAATAATAAGATAAGAGAAAAGAGAGATGGTGGAGTGTAGAGAGAAAGTGTTTCGCCATGTGTTAGAGAGAAAAAGAAAACATGGTGAAATAGAATACTTGTCACACACACACACTTCTTGTGTCGAGAGGGGTATTTATACCCAAACCTAAAGGAAGGGGCATGCAGGTTTTCCTTGATAGGCCAGGTCTTGGGCTTTTGATAGGCTAGGCCCAAAACATATGCAATATTAGCTTAAAATCCCTAGCCCGTATACCCGACTAGCCTGTTACAACATTACAAAGTTGGTAAACGTGAATAACTAACACTTCATAAAATAAACATTCCTAATAATCTCCCCCCAAGGGGTGGTTATTCACTTATACTAATTTCTTGATTCCGCGTGGCTTTGTATCTTGTTCTTGAACTTTGTTGGGTAGTAGGTGTTAGGACATAGATCTATATCATTTCACATAACATAAAAAAGGAAATAAAGAAGAAAAATAGAGAGATAAAGAGGTGGTGAGATAAGGTGGAGAAAGAGAGAAAGAAAATGGAATGGTTGGATTATTAAGAAAATACAATGAACCAACACCCCTCCTAACATGCCATGAGTGGGTATTTATACTCCCAAGTCTATATGGGATGCTAAGGTTTGTTTGGATGGGCCGAGCTCGGCTCTGGTTGGGCTTTTAGCCCTAAACATAAACAATATTATATTAAATCCCAAGCTCGGGTACTTGACTAGCCTATTACATTTGTTACAAAGTTCCTATAACGTAAAGACCGACACTATATCTATAATGACCGTTACTTTCTTTGTTAATTTTATTATTTCTAAGGCTAACAATCTTCCCCAAAGGGGTGGTTATTACAATTACATTATCTTTGATTTCCTGTGGTCTTGAACTTTGTTGTGGTAGACTTATTCCTTCATACTTCGTGATCTTTGATCTTGAGCCTTTGTAATTGTCTTTTGACTTTTTCTTTCTTACCAAGATCTTTAAATCTTTCCTTGTGTTGGATGAACTTGATAGTAGTGACCAAAACATTAATCTTCTAATAATCTTCAAACATTGATGGTGAGCGATACTTTCTATGTATAAAGACATCTCTGAATCGTCTTGTGCTTCAGATCAACATGCTTATACTTTGCATCATCTTGAAAGCTAGTGGTCTTCCTCTTCTGGGGTGGTCATTCAATCTTTGACTAACAATCTCCCTTAATAATCTTTATTCAAACATTGAGGAAGGACTTTGTCTTTGTACGTTCTTAGCTTTATTGATTTCTTGAAGCTTTGATGCCACTAGAATGTCTTTGAAGCTTGAGTATGAGCATGTGGTAATGATTCTGACGGTGCTGGATCTGAGATGTTTACATCTTAAGTCACCTACACATATATGGGTTAGCAAATAATAGTAGAGTTCATTCCTAGAAGTTCGCTAATATTGGCCTCCGATTCAGTGAGGACTGTTAGACAATATAAATATCATACCTATGTCATCACGATTCGATTAATGAATGAATCTCCTTACTAGGTTTTCTAGATTGAAGTGTAGTCTATCTAAAATGGACACGTCTAGAGACACTAACGACGCTTTTTGATATCCCACAACTGATCATGGATCTGGATTCCCGTTCGAGTTAAGATAACAATGAATTTAGGTGAATCATTAAAGTAAACTTCAACAATTTTAGGCGTTTCTCATCAATTCTCATAACCTTGATCATATTTGATTTTCAGTTAGCACAAGTTTAATTCTTAGAGAATCTCGCAATTCACCTACTTTCAGTGTTGTTTGATGTTATCACTGGTAGGATTTACATTTGTCACTGTAAACTACTAAAGGGTATCACTCTGAATGTTCTGGCAAGATCACAAGGATAATGCGTAAGACTCTATGGTACACTTGTGTTCTTAATTGTGAACAACAAGTGTTTATCATGAAATGTGTCCTAATAAGATTTATATTTGATCTCTTGGCTCTAGTCTCAATAAGTGCGTTTTGGTTTTAGTGATCGGAGGTTGAGCACACTGCCACCTTTTCAATATCAACGTTCTCAGAGTGAGAAGTCAATAGATAACGTGTTAATCTCCGTGACAAATACAACAAGAATCTTTTGAGAGAAACTTGAGTGGCTGGGAAGGGTTGTGCAGTGCATCACTGGGTCCATGATGTCTTTCTTCAATACTAGACATCATCTTGGTGATATCCGATAGCATGTGTATCGACCAGATTTCTCCCTAAGTTGTATGGAGGGCTCATTTCTTTTCACCCTTTACAAAACATTTCTTTTTCATTCTTCATCCCCTTTAATGTTTACCAAGACGTCTTTACTATCACCATGTTGTTATTGTTTTGGTGATAGCTCATGCCTTAGTCAACATTATTCTCTTTTCTCATTCATCTCCAAATCATACCTAAGGACTTCTAATATAACTATGAAATGTCCTTGGGTAGATCCCTACGGTTTTGGTTAGATCATAGGACTAGTTCCTAACCTTAACCACCTTATTACTTCATAATTATTGTGAAATAGTCGGTTGTTAGGTATAAGATCGAAACCATAAAACCTTTTTGAAAATTAATAAAAGTTATAGAACCGTAGATGGAGGTGAATACGGTCTTTTCGACTTCTTATAAGTTTATGAAACTTCAAGCCTCAAAGGAACCAAGTGGTGTAATGATATTCTTAGCAATATGAACAATAAGTATATAAAAAGAGAGATAGAGAGACACCATGATATATACTTGTTCGGGATGGGGGGTTTAGACCATCCGTACGTCCAGTTGCGAATCCACGACACCGATATTATTACTCTAGTATAATCCTTATGGTAGACTATAAACGGTATTACAACTTCGCTCCATCGATATGCACTAAGATTGGCGTTCACTAAGAAGAGCTACTCTTTACGGTATTCTGCCCTTGAAATCTACCCCTAAGAACCTGTGATTCAACTTTCTTCTAGGATCACTAAGATCAAATAGGAACACTAAGAACTTCCCCTTGGAAGTATACCAGAACCCCAACTAGATCACCCGATGATCTTGGCTTGATTACTAAGATACAAGACTTCCCTTACAACCAAATTGAATGATAGTTTATTATTTAAATTAAGTCCTAACCTAACCTAAAGACTTAATTCTAAAAATAAGGGGTATGAGAAAGAAGACCCTTGACTAATAATACACAAGTATGGATTAGGTACTTGTGTGTCTCTCTTGCGGAGATATGTTCTATTTAATAGATGATAGAATGAAAGAGGTGTTAAACTTAGAGGATAGGGGAAAAGAAAAGAGAGGAAAGAAAAAATGGCATGATGTGCAGAATACAAGAGCCAATGAGGGGTATTTATGAGGCAAAAACCCAAATTGGTAAAAACCAATTCGAGTGTGGTGCACTGCTCACGCATTAGTGCGTGACCATCGCGCCAGACACTAGTCTTGGCTTTTCGAGTTTTTGGCATTTTAAATACTCGTTCTTGCTAAACCCCTAATTGTACTTCACACTTTGACCTTTTCATTATTCTTACACTCAAGGTTAACCAACTCAAATAGTCATTTGATAAAAAAACGCTTGTGAAGTGTTTAAAATAGATTTTGGGGATGTTTATCCAATTTCAAGGAGATAGGAAAGAACCATTAGACAAAGGGTATATTGGGTATTCCTTACATGTAATTGGCTTGGTTAGAAACTAACCATAGTTGAGTGAGTGAGTTGGCATATTTAAGAAAAAGAGAATATGCCAAAGGAATATTTCTTTACTTGGAAAGAAAGTGTGGATGTTGTGAGGGGGAGAATTTGAAATTCAAATTCAAATTACAAGAGATGAGGTGTTTATGAGTTATCATGAGTTAGCATTGATGTGATAGAAAGGAGCTTCCTAATTCAAATTCAAATTTGAAATTTGAATGTTAGGATAAGGTGGTGAATTGGCAAAGTGTGTAAGAGAAGATTGGTGAAGTATGTGAAGATTTAGATTTCAAATGTAGAAGTGTGTGAAGAGTATGCAGAAGATTTCTATGTTTTGTGTGTGATATTTGAAATTCAAAGGAATTTGTGTGTGAGTGAGTGAGTGAAGAAGAGAATGAATAGGGAATGTGTGGGTAAGAATGTAGTGATGTGACATATAGGAGCCTATATGGGGAATGTGGGAGACAACAAGTACAATGAGGTATATTGTGTAAGGGAATGTGAGTTGTCACATGTGAGGATAAGATTGAGGAAGGTTTAAGTGGTGAGGTATTAAGGTTTATAGTTGTGAGGAAGCTGATGAAGATAGAGATAATTAAACGATTGATTATGTGATTAATCATATTGCCATTTAGAGAGAAAAAACTTGGGTAGTGATGATTAAGGAATGATTTGGGAAATGGAAAGGAATGTTTAGATTGTGTGGGAAGGTGAGAATAAACATTTGTTGGGAAATAAGGAATAAGAAATGATTAAGGAATGTTTAAGTGAGAAGTGAGGTGTAGGTGATGTGTGAGGAATATATAGGAATGTAGGAATCTGTAAAACTTTTTAAGTGTGTAAAGGTAAGAAGGATAAAAGCATAATTAACCTTCAATTGCCATAAACTCAAATAGTTATTAAGACTTAATCCATGATAATCAACGATGGATATGATCACTAATCATCTTGATGCAAACAATCTAAGTGCTTTGCATCTCAAGTAAAGCACATCCTGTAAAGGGAAAGGATGCATTTACGCAACGTGACATTTGAATTAGTTTGACCAATAAGGGAGTAAAACCCGTTACGTGATTAGAGAAGAAGTTTCGGCCTTGGCTAAAGGTGTTTGATAAAGAAAATGAGTTGGCGTTTTGTTGAAAACGGGAGGACTTGTTTTATAAAAACGTAAAAAAGTACAAAAACATATAATAACGTACACAAACGTATAAAACGGACAGAAACTTACAAAAACGTACGAAAATGGAGAAAAACGTACGAAAATGGAGAAAAATATACAAAAACTTTTTAAAAAGGTACGAAAACAGAGAAAATGTACACAAACCTATAAAAATGGATAAAAACATACAAAAGCGGACGAAACATACAAAAACGTATGAAAAATAGAATGTAACTTTTTA
The DNA here is from genome assembly GCA_026074375.1 of Tanacetum coccineum. Classification (NCBI taxonomy): domain Eukaryota; kingdom Viridiplantae; phylum Streptophyta; class Magnoliopsida; order Asterales; family Asteraceae; genus Tanacetum; species Tanacetum coccineum. The sequence goes on along the minus strand of BQNB010063485.1, from coordinate 6,398 downwards.
AGGTTTAGTAACCCGTTTAATAAACCCGTGAACTATAGTAACTTGCTTGTAACATTTTAAACTATATTGTCAACGTGGACAAGGGAACAAGTATATCATCCGGTTGCCCACCCTGGGAGTAACTTAAGTGTAGCTTTTCTTAAAGTTTAGTAACCTATTAAATAAACTCGTGAACTAGAGTAAGTTATTTATAACATTTTAAACTATAGTAACTTAGGTGAATATTTTACCAAACTTTAGTAACTTATTTGTCTATTAACCCTTAAACTAAATATGCTTTTTGAACCAGTTAATCATACGAAATCACCAAATATGGATTGAATAACCTCTAAATGACCGGAATAAGCATCTGAATAAGCTGAAAAAGCCGTCTGAATAAGCAATAAGCACGTTTGAATAAGCTACACAAAACGACACTAAATAACCCCTAGTTTACTCTGATACCACATGTAAGATGATCGTTTTTAGTAATTTAGTATGTGTTTAGGTGTAAGTATGTGTTATTATAGAGAGAGAATTAATAGAGAGAGAAAGTGGTTAGAGAGAATGAGGAGAGAAAAGGTAGATAGAGAATGAGAAGAGGGGAAAATGAGAGTTTATTTGTGAAATTGTTACAAATGTTCTCTTGTTAAGGAGTATTTATACTCCTTACAAGATGAGCTTCTTAGCTCATGGCTAAAGCTTAGCCGAGTCTCGTGACTACATTTCAGTCACGAGCCATTAACCTATCTATTACACATTAAACATATACCGAATTATTACAAGAGTTTTGACTCGATAATGACTGTTACTTTTTCATTACAAACAATTTTTAAGAAAGTAGAAGAGGCACAACATTTGAAGTACCAACAATGATCAAGCCAAAAGAAAAAACAAGACAACACGTAGGAAAAGTAGGTTTGACCACCCAAGCCAAGTCTGTGGTCGGGTGCTCTTTTGGCCGAGGGAGATTTAGGCTGGCCACCTCTCTGGCCGCCGAGGCCAAGCCACGGTCGCCCAAAGCTAAATGATAACTATTGCCACCTTTAGTGCCATTACTCTCTAAGTGCGATCATTTTACCTCTTGTGATCAATTTGCCTGCACTTTTATGACCCTTGTTCCCCGAGTTCACCCTTTTATGGCATGGTACCACCCTTTAAAGCATAAATATATACCTCTATGGCTAGTTTGAGACATATACAATACACCAACTTCTAAGAACTTATAAAATTCTCTCTCAAGCCATTTTTATAGCCAAAATATCTATGGAAATACAAGAGATTTTGGGTGATCATGGAATCATAATACCAAGGTCTAAATCATCAAGGAATAGTCATCACTTGTGTAGGCATCATTGCCTACACATTTGTAGTCTCAAATACCTCTTTGTAAGGATCTTATTTATGTTTTCTAGCATCAAAAATTCTGTGATAATGACTTTGTTTGCCATAAGTGGCTAGTGCCTTTATGCACTTGTTTTGATGATGTTTGTGTTATGTTGTTTGCTTTTGAATGACAATTTGTTCTTTATCAATTTTAAGCTAATACTAAAATCCAATTGTACTTAAGTCTCATGTGATAATTGTTTATCAAACTTGGTTGATTGTTAATAGTGTCATAGGTCAAAAGGGTCGTTGACTCGTTGTTATAAATCTACTGTAACCTTTTTGCCTATGATCGACTACCTTTTGTATTGACCATTTCTTAAGTTGTTTGATTAAACAAGAAGCTTTAGTCTGATTTTTGGTAAAATTGTGAAACTACCGAGAATTAGTTTCGCTAAATAAGTATAAGTCTTGAATTGATTGATTATGCTTGATGCTTGTTTTTATCTCTATATGATCTTGGCGAGGATTATATGTTTAAAAAACAATAGATTGGATTACTCGTCTAATTAATTTAATAAAGTATTAGGAACAATTGTCATAGATTAAGCAAACTAGTGGCCAAACTAACCTAAACAAGTGTATGATTTTTATTATTAAATTCATATAATTTTCATTGTTTGCTTGTGTTTCGTATAATTACAAAACTCGTATTCAAAACTTAATACAAAAAACAAACCATGTGGGGAACCAACAGAGCCGTAGCACCTACTTTCGGGGCCGTTATTGCTCCGGTTGACCTTTGTGACAATTTCACCATGAAAGGTAATCACCTTTATATGATTAAAGACCTCCAATTCGATGGCCGTGTGCGGGCCGATCCGCATAAGCAAATCACTGAATTTATCAAAATTTGTGGCATGTTCCAGTATGGCAATACTAACGTTGACGCCATCAAACTTAAACTCTTTCCATCATCTCTTTCCATAGACGCAAAAGTTTGGTTCAACGAATTGAACGAAGGCATGATCACTACTTGGAACAAGACGAGATAAGCTTTAGTAAGTTGTTTCTTTCTACCCGCCATGTTTGACCAACTCATGAGGGAAATTTGTGGTTTCATACAAAATCCAAACGGATCACTTGTTGAAGGTTGGCTTCGCATGAAAGACCTACTTCGTAGTTGTCATGGAGATGGTTTACCTCGTGGAACCATTATCTAAATTTTCTATCATGGACTTGATGACACTACTCAAGGAATCCTTGACTCCAGAGGAATCTTCCTCCAAAAGACCCCTAACGAGCTTATCAATTACTCGAAGACCGAGTACTTTTGAAACTCGATTGGTCTAAGGATGCAAAAACCAAACCTCAAAAGAAAATCGTTTATTACACGGAAGGAACCAACAACTCGAAACTCATGGATAAAATGGAGGCTTTAACCACAAAAATCGACTCACAATTTAAAAGTATCAAAGAATAAATTAAGGAAATATGAGTAGGATGCAACAATTGTGGAGTTCCTCACCCATCATCGGAGTGTGATGATAAACCGATGGGAGGCCCTGAAGATGAAGTGAACTATGTTCACGGAGGATATCTAGTAGGCGGATATCGTGAAAACTACTACAGTAAGAATTCTCGCAATTGCCACGATCGCCAACCACGAGACGAGAATCGACATTTACAATTGCATGATGACAAACAAACCACCGATAAAAAACATAAGGAATCTGATTTTGAAAAAACCATGCGAGAATTCATGGTCATTCAAAAATCATCAAATGATTTCGTCAAAAACCAATTCTTCAACCTTAAGGCGAAGGTCGAACTAGGGAAAAAGAATCACCAAGCTGTCATTCAAGACCTTGAGACCGAAGTTGATCGACTTTACAACCAAAGTTTTAACCGACCGCCTGGTACACTTCCAAGAGACACTCGACCCAACCCAAAACAACCATCTGGATCGAATGATAAACCTTATCATCCACCACCTGCTAGAAATGAGCATGTAAATGTTGTATTCACACGCAGTGGTAAAACATAATATCAACCACCAAACCCGAAAGACAACACCACTATTATCCATGATGATAGTCACGACGAAGCTGAAAAGGAAACCAATGAAGATAACCCGATCCCTTTCACCCCTAAACAAACCGAACCAACACCCATAAAGGGTACAAACCAAGAATTTCATACCTTCAACACCTTAGAAAAGAAAAGATAGAGGAAAAATATGGCAAGTTCATAAACATGATCAAAGAAGTCAGGATCAACGTACCCCTCATTGATGTTTTAGCTGGTATACCTAATTATGATAAAATTCTAAAAGAACGTGTAAGCAACAAGAACAAATAGCAAGAAATATCAGCTGTTTATCTTAATGAACAACGCTCTATCATCGTTCAAAACAAAATCCCACTGAAACTCTGTGATCCTTGAAGCTTTCTAGTTCTATGTACTCTTGGGAATTTAATTACATGTGATGCCTTGGTTGATCTTGGTGCAAGTATCAACCTTATGTCATACTCATTGTATTCGAAACTCTTCGTAGACACTCTAAAACCTACATATATGCTTAGCTAATCATTCTTATTAATACACCATTAGAGTTGCCGATAATATGCTTGTCCAAGTTGGACAATTCATTTTTCAAATAGATTTCATAATTCTTAAAATGGAGGAATACAATAGAGTCCCTCTTATTTTGGGGAGACCCTTCTTACACACTACTAATGCTATTATCCGTGTTAAGGGTAAAGAACTCAATCTCAAAGTTGGAGATGAGAGAATCACTTTTCTAATCGATAAAGCCATGCAAAATTCTCATTCTAATGATGACACGTGTTTTAGCATTGATGTTATTGATGAAGTCACGAAAGAAGAATTAGATGCATTGCTAAATGATTCTGAACCTTTCATGAGTACTTTATAAAAGATTAATGAAACAGATCTCGACAAAGAATTCATTGAATTCATGGAAGTCAAATTCGAGGAATTTCCTAAAGAAGGGGAGGATGCCAATGACAGTTTCGAGGAATTAACACTCGAAGAACAATTGCGAATTAAAAAATCTATCCAAGATCCATTGATTGATCTTGAGATGAAACCTCTTCCTGCTCATCTAGAATATGCTTATCAAGAGAAATAATCTCTTATTCGAGTAATCATATCCTCTCTGCTCAAAGATAAGGAGAAAGAACGTCTTGTATCTCTGCTAAAAAACCATAAAGAAGATTTCGCTTTGAAAACATCAGATGTTGTAAACACAAAATCAACTTGGAAGATGATGTTAAACCCGTCATTCAAAGACAATGCAGAGTCAACCCAAACATGAAGGAAGTAGTCAAAAAGGAATTTATCAAACTGCTCGATTCTGGTATCATTTACCCAATCGAAGATAGTCCTTTGGTGAGTCATGCCCATTGTGCACCCAAGAAAGAATGACCGTTGTAACAAATGATAAGAACGAACTTGTTCCTACAAGAACTGTCACTGGTTGGCGTGTATGTATTGATTATCGGATATTAAACGAAGCCATCAGGAAGGATCATTTTCCTATACCATTCATGGATCAAATGTTGGAAAGACTAGCGGGGAACAAATTCTTTTGTTTTCTTGATGGATTTTTCGGATATTTTCAAATCCTAATCGAACCCGATGATCAGGAAAATACCACATTCACTTACCCTTACAGAACCTACGCCTACAAGCGTATTTGTGGTTCACCCGCAACCTTTCAACGGTGCATGATCACAATCTTTCAAGACATGTTTGAAACCTCCATGGAAGTTTTCATCGATGATTTTTTAGTATTTGGATACTCATTCGGGTCATGTCTTTTGAATCTCGAGCAAATGCTCATTCGATGCAAACGAGCTAATCTGGTACTCAACTGGGAGAAATATGATTTCATGGTGACAAAAGAAATTGTGCTTGGTCACAAAGTCTTTGGTGTAGGATTAGAAGTTGATAAAGTTAAAATCAAAGTGATATCCGAACTACCACCACCAACTAACGTTAAAGCCGTTAGAAGTTTTCTAGGACATGCAAGATTTTACCACCATTTCATCAAAGATTTTTCCAAAATCTCTCGTCCAATGACAAAACTTCTTGAAAAAGATTTAGTTTTCGACTTCAATGAAGAATGCATTAAGGCATTCAAAATGCTCAAAGAAAAGTTGACGAATGCGCTGATTGGGATTTCACCTTATTGGTCGTTCTTGTTTGAACTTATGTACGATGCTAGCGATTTTGCTATTGGAGCAGTGCTAGGACAACACAAAGGAAAATATATTCGTCCTATTCACATCGCCATCAAAACTTTCAATGGCGCACAATAAAACTACACAGTCACCAAAAAAGAACTATTAGCCGTAGTCTTTACGTTCGACAAGTTTTGATCCTATCTCGTTCTTTCAAAAACAGTTGTGTTTACCGATCACTCTGCGCTGAAATATCTGTTTGCTAAACAAGATGCCAAGCCGTGTCTTACCGATGGATTTTACTACTCAAAGAATTTGATATTGAGATAAAAATAAGAAAGGAGCAGAAAATGTAGCAGCGGATCATGTATCGCATCTTGAAAATCCAGAACTGGATGAATTAAAGGAAGACGAAATTGATGATAACCTCCCAAATGAAACTCTCATGAGAATCGAGAATGACGATGAAGAAATACCTTGGTTTACCGACTTTGCGAATTACCTCGTCGGAAAAATTCTTAGAAAAGGTTTAACCTATGCCCAACAAAACAAATTCTTCTCGGAACTCAAACATTATTTTTGGGAAGAACCTTATCTCTTCAAGATGTGTCTCGACGGGATGTGAGGAGATGTGTTCACAGCCCTGAAACTCGAAATATTCTTGATGAATGCCTTCATGGCCCAACTAGGGGACACTATGGTCCTTCTACCACAGCCAAAAAAATTAATGCTGCATTTTATTGGCCAATAATTTTTACAGAAGCTCATACTCTTGTTCAAAATTATGATGCCTGCTAAAGATCTGGTAGCCTTTCTTGATGAGACGAAATGCCTCAAAACAACATCCAAGTCAACGAAGTGTTTGACGTATGGGGGATTGATTTC
>BQNB010063484.1:0-35665 GCA_026074375.1 Tanacetum coccineum | reverse complement strand
TTCCCGCGATCCTAGTTTGAATATTTGAAAAAATAATAAAAAAACTAGACTCGATGTACGTCGCACTTTCTTTAAAGTGTGACGCACTTCTGGGCTCTTATTATTCCGCTGCGTGTTCAATCTTAGGTTTTTGAAGAAACCCTAAGATTACAAGTTTATTGATTTGCGTCTTATTATGTGTGGTGGCATGATCATAAGTTAAGGGGAAGTAAGATTTTGTTTCATTCAGGGAGATGATTACATCTCAACTTCTCTATTTAAGGGGAAGTTCGTACACGACTTTGTTTGTTTTGTCTTCATCAAATAGGGGAAGATTGTTGGGAATTATACATTCCTGTATAATTGATTTGATGAGACAAAGTAAATACAAGAATGAAACAAGAATCAAACAAGAATCAAACAAGAAGGATCAAGTCGCAATTAAAGAAGTCTTCAAAGTATGGAGGGACTAAAGTGCAAAAGATAGGACTTCTATGTTAATTAGGATTCTTGTAAACCTAGGAATCTCTAGTATATAAAGAGATCCTAGGTCGTAGAATAATAAATCAATCCATCCATAGAAAACACAGACTTCTCCAATGAGAGTCTGATTACAAAGTGTGTGTGCTTTGTATATTAGTTAGTTAGTTAGTACACCATAGTAGTTGGTGTAACCCCAAGTTATAGGTTGGGGTAAATAGGAATCGTTCAATGAAAAATCTTGTTTGATAATATTGCTTTCTTATTATTCCGCTGCGTGTTCAATATTATCTGTAAAACGATCCTAGATGGGCTAAACGATTTTCAACATGTGGTATCAGAGCAGGTTGCTCTCGATATCTAGGATCTACAAGGTTTTATGGTCGAAGAACGAAGAAGAATTCTAAAAATCCGTTTAAGGTTTTTATGTTCGTCACTTTCTGGGCAGCCGTGGTAAAACAATGATAAATCGTTCGTTAACCGTTGGATCGTCACGAAATTTTAACTGGAGGTTCTATACATATATAGGAAGGATCTGACCGGAGCGATCTTTGATTTGATTCTTCAAATTAAAGATATGATTTTTATAAAACTGCTGCAGAAAAGTTTTTTATTTCGGATCTCGTTGGGGTTCATTGGTATGGATTTCTTGTTCGTTCATTATTGTTCTGATCTAAGGCTTCAATGTATATGTGTTTCATGATGGTTGGAAGCAGATGGATCTTTAACGAGTAAGGGTTTTGGAATTCACCTGGTGATACACGTTCAAGGATAAACGTTTGGTGTTAAACGTTTTAGGGTTTCTTGATAAAACAGTTTGTTCGTGTGTATGGAAGAATCATCAACATAATGAATTCGTGTTACTACAAAACCATGTTCAGTTTTCATGTTTGCACTGCCTAAGGTTCGTAAATTCATTTATACTGCCAATTTTATGCTTGCGTTGCTCAAAGTACTGTTCGAATGAATTTTTAATACGGCCATAGGTTCAGTTGTTTACGATTAATACTGCTCGCTTCATATATTTTGTGTTGTCATGTATTCGATTTGATGTTGCTTGGGCCATGGGACGCATGTGATCACGTACAAATATGCCAACAGTACTAAAACTCAAAATTAGCACTGCTCGATATACTTTTGTACTGTCAAGAATAGTGACGGTTCAGCAAAAGTTTAGTGACAAAAAAAAAATGCGTCACTAACAGATTTGGGAGGAAGGAGATTCTGAATTAGCGACACTTTTGCAACAGTTTTATGACAGATATTGTGTTGCTACGTGTGGAAAGAGGGAACAAGTATTAAATAATGAGAAGAATAACACAAATGGCTTACTAGCACAGTTGGTTATTGGGTGTTGTTTAATTATTTATTTCTCAAGGTCTGCTGTTCGAGCCACATATGTGGCAATTCGTTTGTTTTTTTTTATCATGTCGACGTTACAAGTCATATTGGATCTAGATGTTTATGGTCTGGTATGTATCGCAAGTGGTTGGGCCAGTTCTAGTAATGTAAAACATGGGCCGAATTTATTGGGTTGAGATACAAATGTTACTAGAATTTTGATGATGGACCAAGTAAATTTGGATGGAATAAGTATTTGCATCAGATGGCACTGTTTGGACGTGGATGTGATATTGGATGTGATATTTGTTTGGATTTGCTTGGGTATAGCAGTTATGGTATCTACTGTTGGGCTGAATGATATAACGTGGGCTTATGTGAATTATTGGGCTTAAAAGAATATTACTACTGCTATGTTCATGAAAGTACTGCTCATTCATTATTCAAGGTACTGCTCCCTATATCAAAGTACTGCTCGTTGTGATCAAAGTACCGCTGAAAAGATCAAAGTACCGCTGAAAAGATCAAAGTACCGCTGAAAAGATCAAAGTACCGCTGCTGTTTGTGAAAGTACCGCTAGTGTTATTGATAAGTGCTTAATTACACATATCTTTTACCTCTAAAAATGAGCTTAAATGACCAAAAACAGACAAAAACTGCCAAATATATGTTTGTTTTGCATTTGTATTGTGCAGGAAGTGGATTTTGGGTTTTGATGGATTGGATCTCGAAATGCCTCGTTTAAGGGAAGTGAACCGGATTGTTTTTAAAGGTTTATTAAAAATTCTAAAAGCTCGTTTTTGGAGAAGTTGATTACAATACATTTGATTATCACTATTTGATGTTGTAGTTGAGAGTTTCACAGATGCGTTGTTCTATCATAACCTTTTAGCAGGAGGTAACTTGTTGTTAGTAAGGTGACGAAGACTTTGAAAAATCTAGAATGTTGATTTTCCAAAAGGTGTCGCAATGGCTCCACATTCGCTATCACTTGAAGGAGTTATGTTATTGTGCTCAGTGTCACCCTTAATAGAGAATAGATGGATTTATGTCAATAGATGTGGTCTGCTTATACATTAGAGAGTATAGCTCAACGTCCGTGTATAGTACAAGATTAAGGCACAAGTTGGAAAATCTACTACTTCATCAAAGTCGTTAAACTTTATTTTCTTCATCAGTGATCAACTACATAGAGCCTACAGGAGTTCAGATACAAGAGATGTAAACATATTGGGTTTCAGGAGTGAAGCTTATTGTTTACATGTTTAACCATCTACATGCACCACTTGAGGGGAAGTGTTTCATTACTACTGCTGATCTTTATTACTACTGCTAGTTTATTATTGATCCTACTGCGCCCCAATCAATTTTCGTATTCATGCTTCATGGAGGGTAATTTTTGAGTATTGGCCGGCTTGATTAGTAATTGATGGTAATATGATTTGTACTGTTATGATACCAAGATGCGAAGTGTTATTTCTTGTTGTTAGCCTTAAAATATTGAGCCGAACAGGAAGTTCGTTCATTACGTGTACGAGTCTCGGTCATTTAATTAGTTAATGTTGTAATAGTATAATATCGGGAATCGGGCTCGATATTTAAGCTAATATTGTATATGTTTCGGGTTTAATCCCAAGCAAAACCCGAGCCCGGGTCCTAGTCAAATATTCCGCACGTCACTTTAAAGTGTCGGGGTATATATACCTTTTCCTCTTTGGAAAAGGTAAGCAAGAGTTCACTTTAATATATCTTTCTCATTTCCTTTTCTATATTCTCTCTCAACTCTCTCTCTCTTGTTTCTCTCTCTAAAAACCTTCATTTCTTCTTCTCTTTTCTTCTTCGATTCGTGGCTTGTTATATGTTATGAAGTGATTATCGGGATCCTACAATTGGTATCAGAGCTCTTGGAGCTTGCTTTAATCCATACAAAGCTTTCCTCAGAAGGTAGACTTTTTCTGGATGATCTGGATCAACGAACCCTTCTGGCTGAGCAACATAAACCTCCTCCTTCAGTGGACCATTAAGAAATGCCGTTTTCACGTCCATCTGATAGATTAGAAAAGACTTGTGTGCTGCGTAGGCAACGAAAATCCAAACTGCTTCCAAGCGAGCAACTGGTGCAAATGATTCTTCGAAATCAATACCCTCTTCCTGAGCATAACCTTTAGCTACAAGTCGTGCTTTGTTGCGAATTACAGTCTGATCTTCATCCTTCTTGTTCTTCCATAACCACTTTAGCTTAATAATCATCTTGCTAAATGGTTTGTCGACTAGTTCCCAGACTTTTAGTCTGTCAAACTGATGAAGTTCTTCTTGCATTGCTTCGATCCATGCAGAATCACCCATTACATCCTTTATGTTCTTCGATTCTACAATACTTATTGTGAGCGCGAACATACACATTTCAGGATCTGTGTCAAGCTGTCGTCTTGTTTGAACTGGCATGGTTGGATTTCTACGAACTTGTTCTAATGTATGATCTTTGGTCCATCGGTAATTATGACTTTGTAGTTGAAATGAATGCACATCAGTATTATCAATGTTGCGTGAGGAAGTCTCACCAATTTCTTGTACCCGTGTACAAAAAGGATTGATAAATTCATCTTCTTGAAGTGATGCATTCGGTGCATGATTATTGTTGTTCTCCTCTGCTTGATCATTGTTGTTCTCCTCAGCTTGACCGTGTGTTGGATTGTAATATTCTTTAAGTAAAGGACTGAAGAGAAATTCCAACCCTTGTTGTGACGAATCTGTCTTCTCTGCTGTAGGAACAACATTTTGTCTTGGGGGCACGGGGTCAGAGTTGTCATAATCTGACGCCTTTTGTCCTTGAGGAACGAGGCCTGAAGAGACATTTTCAACAGACATCTCTTGTCGTTGTGGTGCGAGGTCTGAACTGTTGTGATCAGACATCATTTCTTTGATTTCATCAAACTTGATATGAATGGACTCAACTATTAAGCGTGTTCTCTTGTTGTAAACACGATATCCCTTCGACTGAGTAGAATATCCCACCATGACACATGGATCCCCTTTTTCTTTCATCTTATCCAGATTTTCCCCATCTCTAGTTATGTAGCAAGTGCAACCAAAGATGTGAAGATGTTTTATTGAAGGTTTCCTGTCATTAATGAGGTGATATGCCATCTTTCCATGAGTCGAGATGATGATTGATCTGTTTTGAGTATAGCATGCGGTTGCAACTGCTTCAGCCCAAAATGATAATGGAAGCTTAGAAGCTGAAAGCATCGTTCGAGCAGCCTCAACAAGAGTACGGTTCCGTCTTTCGACAACGCCGTTCTGTTCAGGTGTTCGAGGAGTGGAAGTTTGATGTTCAATGCCTTCTTCTTTGAAATAGGCATGGAGTGTCTTGTTCAAGAATTCCGTGCCTCTGTCAGTACGAACAGTAATAACTTGAGCTTGAAGATTGCGTTGAATCATCGTGAGAAAGTCTTTGAGAACTTCTGGTGTTTCATCCTTGGATCGTAGAAAAAGAGTCCAAGTGTATCTTGAATAGTCATCAACAATCACCAGAATATACTTCTTCCCATTTATGCTTGCAACTCGCATTGGACCACACAAGTCCATGTGAAGCAAATTTAGCCTTCCTTTGGAACTAGGAACTGCTTTTGTCTTGAATGAACTTCTTTTTGCTTTACTCATTTCACAAGATGAACAAAGTACAAAGTTGTCCCTAGAAATATTTCAACTTAGGTAAGCTTTCACAAACTTCTTTCTTTGAGAGTAAGTGATGTAATCGATGTTCTGATGAGAAAGCTTCGATGCCATAAACCATGCTTGAGTTGTGAAGCTTTAAGCCATGAAACAGATTGGTAGTTGATGGAAAGTTGTTTATTGAAGAGATATTGTGTAGAGATCAGATCCTCGACTTCCTCAGTTAGTTAATCGTTTCCCTGAAGATCTCTCACAAAACATGTAGTTTCCTGAAAGCACTCCAAATCTGCATCACAGGATTGACAAACCGAGAAAAGATTATGATTGAGGCCATTCGACGTAATTAACCGTTTGATCGTTACATTCCCTTGTATTAGTCTCCTTAACCAGAATTGGAGGCAAAGGATTCATTTCAAATTGAACAGTACCCATAGAAAATTCTCAAAAATTACACAAAAGCGTGAGATTGCCAGTCATGTGCTTTTGCATCCAGAGTCAAACAATGAATAGGATGAGTTGTCAATTGCAAGTGAATTAGAAGTTGATGGAACATTGGACAAAATTGAGCCTAAGGAGTTTGATATTTCAAGACAATTAGTTATCTAGGAGACAATGTCTATAGTGGGAATAATTACTTGTTGATTACATCTGCTTTCTAATTCTTAAGGCAATCCATATCTTTTTGCGTCCTTAGCGGCTTTTGTGTCCACATGTATAATCCTGTATGGCATCTCTTAGCTATCCCAAATTTCCATTCCTGCTGTTTTGTATTCTCATACAAACTCCTTATAGTAAACTCTTGGATTTCTGATTAGTGGTATCTGATGCAACTGTTTGCTTATGGGGTGTTGCAAACGATTTGTTCGTTTTCTCTTGGGTGTAATAGCACTATTAGGCACTGCATTAGGCTTCTTAGTTCTAGCATTTCGTCTTTCCAAGTATCGAGAAACACAAGCATCATGATTAGAATTAAACAAGCATTTCACATTCAGCACCAAACAGGGGGGGGCATTCAACATTCGTAGTTTTGGAGTTTGAAATGTCATTACACGAGTTACTGACTTTGTTTCTCTTAGAATATACTAGAAATCCTTTGATGGTCTTCTACTTCCTTCTTTTGAAACTTCAATTGATTTAGTGTTTGGCACAGAACTTTATCTTTATCTTGATAGAACTTAAGCTGTGGTCTGCTTAACAACTTAGTAGTGTGAATTACTCATGAAGATTTAGACTTGTGAGGTTTAGTATTCCTAGAAGCATGAGGCAACTGTGGTTGTTCTAGTTTGTGTGTGTTGGGGCAATTTTCTAAAACATTCATGGTTTAAGCACTTTTGTGTTCGAACCGCTTGGTTTCTTTTATGAGCAAATTGTTGAAGTAATGGTTTAAACAAACCATCGACGCATTAGTTTTATTAACCCGACTTATGCGTTTGAAAACTTCCCATTTCAGGAGAATTTGGAAAAGGAGTCGGTTTTCCTAAAAAATGATGGTTTTGGAATCCGTTGACATTGGTTCGTCGAACAACAGATGGTGTATCAGCTTGGTTTCCACAGACTTTCGTTTGTTACCAGAATTGAGTTTCATTTAACTCATTTATCAACATGTTCCTTGTCTTGTTCTGATGATTAAATTCTTGTCTTTCATGATATTGTTCTCGTTCTTTTCGAAATACATTTGAAGCTTTTTACTTTGCAAACTGGGTTGTTTTTCATAATTGTTCTGTACAAAGTTGTAAGCAAAGTTCAGAGGAATTGAGTGTTTTTCAAGATTTAGCAAAACGCTTCATACAAGCTTTTTATGAACTTCTTTGTTAACTGATTCAGTTTGTTTCGAAAGCTTTTGTGCAAGACATTCACATTCTTTTGACTTTTCGAATGATACAAGCATGGTATTCAGTATTATTATTTAAATCAGAAAGAGATGCAAATATGAACATTAACATCTTTTGCCACACACTCTTCGAGAAGTAGATCATATATGTTTGAAAATCAGCTTTCTGATTCATGTTCGTCAAGCTACTTTTAAAGGGAATTAACGTTATAAAATCGTCATTCTTTGCCTTTTTTAGTTCATGAACCAAAAGCAATGAATGTCTAGTATTGTTTTGTTGAATGAGGCATAATAAGATTTTGATCAAAACTTCCATAGTCTTAGCAGTTGGTTAGGAAATGCATAACTAGTATGATTAGACAAAGTTTGTGAACAATTTGTTCTATAATGATTGAAGTTTGTTTGTCATTTCATTTTAAAGTAGTCTACTTTTACTAATTGATTTAGACATGGTTGAAAGCCAACGTTTTTTTAGCAAGTTTGGTTTTGTGCCTAACAAAAGTTTTTCTCTACATGTCTTAATATTTTCTTTAGCTGCGTTCCAACTGAGCTAGTTAGTTTTGGATGGTGGTTTGAATGTTTCATAATCTGTTTTTGTTAGAGTAATCAACTATGGTTTCACTTTGTCTTTATCCAATTTTGATCTACTCTCTTTTTCAAGAGTCACTGTCTCTTCCCCTTTGGGCAAAATCTGTTTTGCAGGATCAGGAAGTTTCATATGGGATCTTCATACAAATGAGGCTTTTCTGATTGGAGCATTTCTTGAGGTACTTTGGATTAGCAAAGGTTGATATACAATTTAACGTTGCGCATTTGGGTGCTAACATGTGAATGGTCTGAATGGACTGAATGCGTTTATAAAGGAATTTTTTAAATACTTTTATTTGTTTGTACCATTTCAATCATTGTGTAATGTCTTTTCCTACTTACCTTAAATCTGAATAACTTAGTTTTTCTCTTTGAGGTGACCTTCAAATTGTGACCTAGTTACAGACTCTTTTTGACTAGCTCTCGTGTTTCTGATGTCAAACTGAAATTTCATAGTTTTAGTTTTTAAACCCTCTTGTATGTCAATGTCTTTACGAGCTAATAGTCCTAGAGTTTTATTTAACTTTGTTTGAAGTATTTTATAATCACTCGTTAGGTCATTAAGGGCCGTGTACTTCTCAAGCTCAGTCTGTTTGGTCTGAAGTACAATCAGAGAACTATTCCGACTTCTAGTAGACCTCCCCCAGTGCCTAATAGATCTCAAGGTTTTAGTTTTGCGATACTTCAGTTCTTGAGTTTTGATGCGTTTGCTATCTTAATTGATTATACCGTTTTGTTTTCCTCCGTTTCAAGAGTCAAATTAGCAATTAAAATAGCAAGCCGGCATCACGTTCATCAACCATTAGCCGCCATTTTGATCAACCTGATTATCATTAGTAATATAATTTGTTGAATCAGGAATGAACATTTGCTATCATCTTCTCCAAAACCATATGTGTGTTATATTGATTCAGGTTGCTCAGAATTGTCGTCTCACATGGCAAACCACTCATTTTTTCATCGGTTTTGTACCTGTTTCCAGATTGTCTGGACAGTTGAAATCTGGATTCTTAGGTGTGACCTCCTAATGTATCTTTGCACATGTTGCTGTAATGTGCTTCTAATTATCTGTTCATCATTCTTCATCCGTGTCCTCAGACTAATCAGCTTGCTCAGCTTGAAGTGGAAACCTTGATCAGCTTGTTTGCAATCTCATCGTTCTCCTTGTGTTAAGCGTAGCCTTTAACCCGCTTTGGCTTTTTGCATTCACTGGGCATAGTGTCAAATACCTTGCAGTTAAAGCACTGTATCCATTTTGTTGCAATACCGGACGATACTGTTTCCCTAGCCCCAACAACTGTCATCGTCCTTTGATTCCCAAACTGCCCTGACTGATTGTCATTGTTATACCTTGGTGTGGTATCTTCAGTCTTGTTCCTGGAGTTGAAAGAGTTAGAAGGTTGTGTGGTAGGTTTGATACAGCTTCTTGAAGTATTTAGCAAGGATTGCCAAGTTCTTTTTATATTATCCCTCCGAGCTTGTTCTGGATCACTGTCTTCCTCAGAAACGGACTCAGATTGAGGAGTAACTGGTTTGGCGATCTCTTTGCCTTTGTGTCTGGTAGACGCACTTGGTCGTGTGGAAGAAGATTGCATGTATGATGGTGCATTCGATCTTTGAGGTTTTGGTGCCTGATAGTAGTTATCTGAATATGGTTGAGCAGCCGCAAGAAGTGCTAATGGATTTGCACTTCTGGCTAATCTCTCAGAACGGATATCATTAACTTCGTTTTGAAACTGCTTCAGAACGTCAAACAGCTTGTGATATGAGACTTTGTCTATTTCCTGTCTCTGCTTGACAATCGTCACAAATCTCGACCATTCTGGTTGAAGTTGTTGAAGAAATTGAACATTCACTTGCATTGGTGAAACTTGCAAGTTGTTCCTTGTCAACTCATTCATCAGTTTATAAAACCGGGAGTAATAAGACTCCATGGATTCTCCATCTCGAGAAGTAAATTTCCCAAATTCCCAAAATAGATTGGTCTTTACATCTTGTACGTTTAACGATTCCCCTTGTTGTAGCCTTTCAATGGCGGTCCACATCTCCTTAGATGTGTTGCATGCATCAACAGTTGAGTAAATTTCATCCCCAATACCAGTCAAAATCAAGAAAATAGCTTCCTTTTCAGCTTGAAAGTAAAGTTTGTTCTCTGCTGTCATGTTGTGTATTGTCTCAGCTTCTTCATGTGAGCTAATGGAGAATGTTCTATGCTGCTCAAATGCTGCAATGAGTAGTTTGTAGGCATTATGGACTTCAAAGATGCCACTTCCTCAGATTATTCTCCATTCAATTTAGTGTCAAGTATCGTAGAAAAACGCGAATGCACTGAGAATAATATTCCCTGGTCCAAGCATCGGTGGACGATCTTTGAACCAGCTTGCCATATATTGTTGTGTATTTGGTATCTGTTGAGGATGTGTTAACTGGAGTAGACATGATGAATGAATAGTTAGGAAATATGAAGTGTGAAAGATTTTGTTAGATCTTAAGTGGATATGATGTGATTGAAGTGAGGTCTTGAACAGGTCACTTTCACGGGATTTTACACGTCTATGATTAAAACCGATAAAAGAATTAACGGGATTTTACAAAATCAATAGAAAACCGTGAATGATTTGATTCGGAATCAGCGGCCAATGATTTAATTGTCTAAAAACAGATAATTTTCTGGCTAGGGTTAAAGCTGTTTGTTTAAATAGGCTCACCAAACTGAAACGGGCCTAAAAATACAGATGGGCCGTGAGCTAGAACAAAAACAAGTCTAACAAAAATTACAAAAAATGCCTAAAATGATCCAATAAATCATGGTAAACGAGCTTTTTGGGCCTCGAAAAATCCTTAACCAACTAAAGGTGGTTACAGCGTGATCCGTCACGTTTTTCTCTTCGATTTGAGAGGTCACGGGCCTAAAACGGACTTACGGATCAAAAGTTATGGCTGTTTTACTGAAACCCTTTTCTTCACACAAAAAAATTCTTAGCAAACCGCTGCCATTTAGTAACTCGCTGTTTGGTAACTCGCCGTTTAGCAACTCGCCGTTAGCAACTCGCCGTTAAGCATCTCGCCGTTTGCAACTCGCCGTTAGCAACTACGGTAGGCAACTCGCCGTTTTTAGCAACTCGCCGTTTTTAGCAACTCGCCGTTTTTAGCAACTCGCCGTTTTTAGCAACTCGCCGTTTTTAGCAACTCGCCGTTTTTAGCAACTCGCCGTTTTTAGCAACTCGCCGTTTTTAGCAACTCGCTGTTTTTAGCAACTCGCCGTTTTTAGCAACTCGACCGTTTTTTAGCATCTCGCAGTTTTTGTTTTATAACTCGCTGTTTTTAGCAACTTGCTGTTTTGGTCAACAAACCGCCATTGACTATTTCCTTAAATCGTGGATCTTGTCCCCTAGCTTAGTCAAAACCGCATTATGGAACTCAAGCTCGATTTCTTTCAAAATCACTTCTATAGCGTTTAGCCACGAACCAAAAAGCTAGGAATTTGCATATTAAGAGTCTCTACTGAATATTTATAACACATTACATGTATTTCTTTGTGGAATCGTCCATAATGTATCAACTCTCACGAAGAACATGAACCTTGTAATGTTTTATTTCGAGCTAGGAGTTGTTTAACACACGGAAATTGTAAAATCTAACCTTTGATGTGTAGAACAAGTAGAGAACAAGATTAACCAACAAATAAACCCAATTTTTTTTTTGAGCTGTGGGGTTTTTTGTCACAATATAAGCCACGAATTTGAGCTTGTTTTACCACATGAATCAACCACGAATCCACAACAGCTCTGATGCCAATTGTAGGAACCCGATCTATACTTTCACTTATTATTCCATACATGAATCGATTGAGAACTTGAAAAGAGATAAAGATTTTAGACGAGAGAGAGGAAGAAAGAGAGAGAAGATGGAGAAAAAAGATATTTGGTGAGATAGATATTTTCTTGAGGAAATATCTTTATATATCCATATACATTTAATGTGAACCGCGCGGGATATTTAACTAGATCGGGCTCGGGTTTTGTTTGGGGATTAAACCCCGAAAACATATACAATATTAGATTAACATCGAGTACCGTTTACCGATATTATTCTATTACAAACATTAATAAGTAGAGACGAAGCCTCCATCGTAGAGGGGACAGAGCTTCCTTGTTCGACTCAATAAATTGAGGCTAACAGGAGAGCTTTTAAGCTTTTTCTGGTACTTAGGTATTAGTATTAATGCATCAGCAAAGGTGATATTGTTGTGAAGGAGTTTAACAAATTTGCCAAACAAAATTATGAATTTGTACTTCATCTTTTTCTTTCTGTTTTTCTTGGTTCATTCTTGAAGGATAAGGTATATGAGGGTGACGAGGATCCCTTTGGTGCACCACATAATTTCTTTGTGAAAGAGGTTTAGCTTTTTGGATAAGAGGAGGTGGGACCTTAATGGTATACTCACCGAGTTCCGGGTCCATGAAAGTCTCCTCTACACGTTCGTCCTCCTCCGAATTAATGAATAGATGAGGCATAGGAAGAGAAGGTCCATCAAGAACAAAGACCACTTCGGGTGGTGATGGCTTTCAATTCACCTTTCGGGTTAGCAATGGTGTTGCTAGGAAGTTGTGTCTGACCAGAGGTAGAAGCAATGTTCATTTGAAAGAAACTAGCCATCATGTTCTAATAAGCTCACTTGGTCCCCCCTCCCAGGCTACAGACATTGGAAGCTAGTATACGAAGATTGCATTTCATTTCTTAACTCTTTTTTCACATTGTTAATTTGAGTTTGCATTGCTTTTATATTTAACCTCATTTTTCTTCTTATTTTTATCAAGTCACTTGAAGTAGCAACTTGAGTTGTTTGAATCGGAACTTAATAAGATGTATTTCCTTGATAATTTCCTCGATTCTAGTTAAACCCTTGATTTTGCACATTCGGTTGAGCAAAACCGGGTGGTCAAAATTGACTAGCAACATTCCGAGGACGATAACTGGTATTTCCTTGATTATAGTTTGCAGCGGCTGCTGAAACATATCCTTGAATGTTGTCTTGATAACTCGAAAAAGTGTTGCCATCAGGTGGCAAGACCATGTCGGTTAGAATGAGCATGCCCACAAGTAAACACAAGATTCCACTCAATAGTTTTTCGAAAGCTGAAACTAGGGTCACTTGATGTTGTTTAAACATTGCGGTCATGGCACTAGTCACGGCACTAGCTACGACACTGGCTATCTCAGAAGAATCGACTTTACTTTCTTTCACTTGAAAAACAATCGGTTTGTTTCTTGAATTATGAACTTTTGATTTATTTTCAATAATTCTCAACACATCTTGAGTACTTCGTTCTAAAAGATTGCCACCGGCGACAGAATTCAAAGAATCTTGATCGGATGGGTTTAAACCGTTGTAGAAGGTATCGAGTTGATGCAATTCGGTAAAACCGTGATGTGGGCATGGTCGAAGTAGATCCTTAAAATGGTCCCATGCCTCATAAAATGATTCATCAAAACGTTGTTGAAAATTTGAAATTTCATTCTGAAGATTTGTTGTTTTTAAGGGAGGAAAGAAATGGTTAATAAACTTGGAAACAAGATCGTCCCAAGTGAGAATAGAACGAGAAGGTTCTTTGTCAAGCCAAATCTGCGTTGGACCATCGATAGAAAACGGAAAAAGCATAAGCTTAATTGCAGACTCGGGCACATCTTTGTACTTCAGTGTAGAAGTAATCTTGTTAAAATATCGAATATGAGCATGAGGATCTTCTTTCTCAAAACCGAAGAATTGTTTTAAAGTTACAAGATTGATTAGACTATGCTTGAGCTCGAAATGCTCCGCGAGAATGGGTGGTACTACGATTGCCTCCGCATAACCCTCGGTGGGTGCACCGAGTCGTTCCGCCATAGTACGTTGATCGGCCATCGTAACTACGAGAATTTATTCAAGAGCGAACGGTTCAACTCTTTGATTTGAACGTCTATGATTACGACGTCTCGGATTCATAGAAGTAGGATTCGTAGAAGGTTCACCAACGAATTTAGAAGAAGAGCGGGTTTGCATACACTAAAAACAAAATAAAAAGAAAAATATTTTTGTAACCGATAATCAAACAAGTGTACGGTGGCTCTTTAGAAAACGCACAAAGAAGCAGAGGAACGGGAAAGCGCGAAGCTATTAAAAACCTTCTCTTTTCGGGTCGAAGTTCGTTGGATCGACCCTCTTTATACCTCTCTTATAGTTTGTAATCTAAAGGTGAGCCGATTTCACAAGTGACATAACGGTTGTTTTTGTTGTTTTTTGATTTTTTTGGTACTTTCAATACTTTAGGAAAAGTATTGTTGGTATTTTTTAATTTTTATAATAAGAAAATATTCACAAACGGAAAATGATAACTTCGGGAAAGGGTTTCTAAAAAACTAATTGTCAAACGTAGACACGAAATCACACACCTCCCAGCTGCGCGCCAAAAATTGATTACAACTTTTTTACATATTTATATAAATTAATATAAATATAAATATATATAATAAGAATGATCAAAATCAATAATATGAAGAAATTCTAAGAGGCTTTTAAAAGATAATTACTTTTTTCCAAAGCAAAACCTTAAAAACTTACCCGGATCGTTTCCCAACGAGGCGTGAATTAAGAATCGGTTACATTCGTGATCGCATTTTTGAATGATCAAAGATTTGGATTTGGTTTTCTAATTCTACTAAACAAAATGTAAAAACATGTAAATGCAAGTAAACAAGTAAAGCAATTAAAGACTTAAACGAAAAACGTTAACGGGAATAAAAACCCGTTCTTTAAAAAACTAAATTCTACAATTTTAACCCTACGAATACAAATTTAATTTTCCTAAGTCCTAAATGATAAAAGAAAATTAAAAAAAAGAATTATATTTTTTTGATTTATATTTAATTTAATATGAATTAAAAACAGTTTTAATAAGAAAAAATCATTAAAAATACTAAATTAAATGGGAAAAATCTAAAAAATTCAGGGAAAGTACTTTGAATAGTGCTTAATCTAAGAAAAATAAAATGTTAAAAGTGGCTTATTGAAATAAGCCAGAAATAAGCTAATAAGTGCTGAAAGCTAAATGGGTAAATTGTGTATAAAAGAAAAGTAATGTAAGGTTATAACAGATGGCCCTATCTAGTGTTGTGGTAGTGAGTGTGTGTGTTAAATATGTTAGTGTGGTAAAGGGGAGGTCACAAGTTCGAGTCCTGTGGCCTTCCTTTTTGAAAACTCTTTTTTTTAATTTTCTTTTTACAAACTTATAAAACACACTAAAATAAGAAACTTAAAAAATAAACTTTTTATGAAACTTAATAAATAAGCTGGAAAAAGCACAAATATGCTGGCAGTTTTGATTTTTTACACTAAGTTATAAAAGAGCTAAACTGTTTTACCTTTTTAAGCACAAATAAGCTACCAAAGAGATTAATAAGCTCAAACATAAATGTCCATATCCTAATAAGAACTTAAGAACAATAAATAGAAGCAAAACAACAAGCGCAGAGGTTTGAAAAGGTCTATATGCTAATTGGCCAAATCTGATGACCAAACAGCCTAAGGGGGCACTTTGAGCTTACTTTTAGCCACAAATTTGATATTATGGCTATGAGATTATATGATCTTAAAGCTTATCTAAGGGGGACTACAATAATCAGCAAACAAAATGTGGTTTGAAAATTCAATTAGGCCATGAAAATGTTATGGTAAATGGCTGATCTTAATCTGTGCAAGCGGGTTTTGGTTTGCTTTTAAAGACAATAGGCATTATTACAGGATAATGTAAGCTAGCAAAACAAGTTAAAAATATAAAATAAGTTGACATAGATAAAATTAAGCTACATACCTACTATTGTTTTCAATTTCAGACATAGTACAGCTTTTAACTAAAAAAAAAAATGGAATTGTAAAAGGCTTTTTAAAACTGAAGGTATTAGACACATTTGAGCAACTTTTACAAAGACTTAAAAAAATCAAACTACTCTAGTCTAGTGCATTTTGACATCATACGACAATCATTAATAACAACTCTCAAAAGCAGTTTTTAAGGTCTTTATCAAATAAGTTATTCAAAACAGTTTCAACGCAAACAGATTTGGAATCTTAATAGAACACAAACTATAAAACTTACTTTTAAACTTTAAGGCTTTTTAAAAAAGACGAACACAACTCAAAAGGGCTAGTTAAAGTTAAATGAATGACCCAAAAAAGTTTTCTAAACAATTTTGACCCGTTTTACCCCTTAACCCAAACACCCCTTAAAGTTTCCAAAATCTATTTTAAAACTTGTTTTAGATATGATTAAGCCAAAAGTATTTTAAAGACATGATGACCAAGCAATCTATATTAATAATAATAAGCATTAGAACTCGAAAATAAGCACTTAAGATGAGCAAACAGATTATGCAAATTATAAGCTAGAAAAGACAGTTTTAAAGCATAAAAAAAAAAAAAAATAAAAAAAAAAAAAAAAAAAAAAAAAAATAAAAAAAAAAAAAAAAAAAAAAAAAAAAAAAAAAAAAAAAAAAAAAAAAAAAAAAAAAAAAAAAACACACACAAATGAACATATAAACTATATGAATGCATAAAACAAGCATCCAAACCTTAATAAAAGCATTAATAAGCATATACTATGCCTATTTAAGATTAAGCCTCGTAATAAATGACTTAAATAAGACCCAAAGAATAAATAGAACACGAGAAAATTGAAGCACTAAAGTGCTAAGATATCAGACAACAACGTCCTTGCATTTATGGAATGATCGTTGATAAGCTACTCGCAAGTTTCTACCCAAGGTCATATCATCACATAGCATATACGCAAGCTGTACACATATTGCTAGTAGTAGACCTACCACAGGCTCTCCAACTCTCTGGCCTATCAATCCATCACTCGATCGCACAGACACTGTTCTCCATGAAATTGCACACATATAGGAAGATTAAGCGGAGATGCAGAGTGCGCTAAATTACGACGCGCGCCTCTAGACAGCTCAAGTCTTTGGCTAATCTACACTCCTGCCCGTTACGCTAGCTCTTCTCCGATAAGAGTGACTACTTGCTATCCCTCTAGGATCTTCCAGGTCCTTAGACGCCTTAATGTACCCTGCGCCTTTGCTCGTTCAAGCGACAATCCTTAACTGTTTGCGGTAAATAGTTTTTATTATTTCCGAATTTTTGCACACTCTTTCACTCGTATATATAATCAACTTCTCTTATCCTAGAACTCTTTTTAATGAAGGTCATTATTAATGTCTTATATAGGTAAGTTGGGTATGCTGCTGTACGTGTGGTGCGTTGTTAAGAAAGATGGAGTGGCGCTTTTGGATGTGAGAAGTCACGATGACAGCTTCAGTCAGAAGAGATGTAGAACAGATCTAAGAAATACTGAGCTGTCGCAGGCTCGCTAATCGAGTGTTTTTGCGTAGGGTTATTGCTAGCACTATAGGTCGGCGGTGTGTATGTGTTTGGCGTGTATTTAGGATGGCT
This sequence comes from Tanacetum coccineum, assembly GCA_026074375.1. Lineage (NCBI taxonomy): Eukaryota > Viridiplantae > Streptophyta > Magnoliopsida > Asterales > Asteraceae > Tanacetum > Tanacetum coccineum. The sequence goes on along the minus strand of BQNB010063484.1, from coordinate 18,278 downwards.
CTCGACACTTTGGTAGCTCATTTTTCTTGGTGTGCGTTTGTTTTTTAATGTATTTCGACCATTTTATATTACTGTTCGGTCAATTTCACTTTTTAGATTACTAAACAAAAACCCTCCCAATAACAAAAAAAAACCTAACCATCCAAAACCTAACAAAACCCACTTACCCACCGACGCACCCCCGATCGCGCCTCGCGCCACCCCAACGATGGGAGGGGTGTGGGAGGTATTGGGCACGGTCGCCCCACCCCCGCCCCCCCCCCCCTCGCCACGTGTTCCTCCCACCGCGTGTATTTCTATTGTTCAGTTGATTTTTTTTTTTTTATTTTTTTTTTTTTTTTTTTTTTTTATTTATTTTTTTTTTTTCCTTTTTTCTCTTTCTCTTTTTTTTTTATTGCTTTTCTTGTGCTTCTTCTGTGAAGAGGGCTGAGCACTTGTGCTTTCTTTGTTGAGTGAGTCCTAAATTAATCATTCAAAGCCATCCATTTTCATTGCCTCACAAGTAGAGAAATTCACAGCCCTTGATTTGGTCTTCAATTCATTAAGCCAATGGGAACTCATAGGATTGCCAAGGTGGAATTTGTCCCATGTGATGTGGGTTAAGGGGGGATGTGACTTTGGTTTGTTTGGATGCAGGGGAGAGGTCGAGGTGAGAGTGACAGGGGCGGCGAGTGAATTTGTGATAATGGTGGTGTTGAAGGAGATTGGTTTTTTAACCGTTTTTGGTGATATAGGGTATAAGTTTGTGGTTTTGGACGATTTGGCCTTGAAATTGTATTGTGTGTTTACATGGAAAGTCCTGTTTGGTGTGAATGGTTTGGGAGAGAGTTAAACACTTGTTGTCTCTGAAAATTTTTTAGTTGTATTATCAGGATGGTCCTTGGGGTGAATCAGAAGTTAACTTAAACAGTATTTTAAATGTAGGCTGTTTAAGTGTTTGGGCTTTGGGCTTGTTTAGCATTTTGGGCCTTAAATGGTTTTTTTAATGAATTAACCATTTAAGTGTCTTGATATTAATAGCTTAATGGGCTGCCCTGGCCCATTAGTGGGGTGGGGTTGGCCAGTTAAGTAATTCCTTCGGTTTCAGGGGGGACTTAGACTTTGACTTTTGGTCGGGTATTTTTATTTCTATGGAATTTGACTTTGACCGGTAACACTTTTCCATTTCGTGCTCGGTTTTATCGTTTTTGGCTTTGCTTTTGTCCTTTTCTTAGATATCCGTCACCTGCACAATACAAATGAAAACATACGAATATAATGTATTTTTGGTACGTTTTTGGTCTTTTTAGCCCATTTTTAAAGGTCAATCAAATCAATTAAATGAGGAAAATTTACAATTAACAATTTATCCTGTATCATATTGTTATTTCTTTGCATAAAATATCCTTTAATTCACCATGGTGTAAAATTCATGTTTTATTGTAATGGGCTTATTTTATAATTAGATGAGCCTATGTTCAAACCATTATTAACAATAAACAAAAGAGGTTTTTACAACTCGCTGCCTTTTTGGAAACATGAGGAACGAGACTAATATAAATAAAACACAACGGTTTTTTTATATAGTATATTTAGGCGCGGTTGTCATACCCGGCCATTATTTCATCTACCTTTATGAATAAATATATGTGAAAAAAAAAATGATCCACTCCCCCTCTTGGAGAACTATGTGTTGCATCAAACTCTACCAACATGCCCATGATGTGGACAGTGATGATTGGAATAGAGAGGTTGAAAGGGACTATGGCATTGCTAGAAGACTTTTGAAGGTTGCTAGGGAAGTCCATACTAGTCTAAGTACTAGGCAGGAGATCATAAAAGAAGCAAAGCATCACAAAGGACCATGGAATGGTGAGAAGTGTTGAATTCTTATGGAGCAACAACGACCTTATGATATGAAACTACTTTATGATATTATGCTCAAGATCTCCGAGACTCAGTTAAGGACATTTGAAAAACACGAGTTTGTTCAGAATGCTAAAAATTTCTAAGGTTGTTTGGTTTTTAATTTATGTTTACGTATTCAAGTTATTTAATCCAGTGGTTTATGATACTATGTTTCTCTGTTTGTTTATTGGGACTTAGTTTAAAATAATAAAATATGAAAAATAAGGCATAAATTAATTAAGAATTAAAAATCATAAGTTAATAGATAGAATTTGTAGAATTTTTGGATTTAAAATTTAATTACAATGTATCAATTTTATCCGAGGAAAATATAGAAGACGAACCAATTTCTCACGATATATGCCAGGGGGCAACGTCAATAGGATCTTAAACCATAACAAAGGTATGTCGTGTGCGCAACCGATATTAAATAATACAAACACAAAACACCACAATCACCAAAATATTACCCATCCTGTTTAGGAACAGGGTCTGCAAGCTTAAATCTTATAGAATAATTAGTAGGATCTATTCCTTTCTTTTCAAATACTTTAGTTGCTCCTAGAATACCTGGAAGGCGTTCCTGTAAGTTATTCATCACTAATAGTAAGTTGTTGTTATTACTGCATTTGGTATATTATAGTTATAGTTAACACTAAATGAAACTTGACTAGTTCAACATAAAGGAAGACAATAAAATAGATTGAAAACTGCAAATTTCACCATAAAGGGACACCATCACAACATAAACTAAAAATAACCCAAAATAAAGAGAGTTTGCAACTTATAACTACAACCTTAACAAGTAGAACACAAAAGAGTTTGACAGATGATGATAGTGAGCACAAAACATAACATGACAGGACCATTACTGACGGCGCAGCTTAGCCATGAAAGAGATTTTCTTCAAGACCTTTAGTTGAGTTTCACTTATTGATTTCATCAAATCCCTACATTTCTACAACTCATAATCCTGAAGCTCTTTTAGCAAATTGTACGACTCAGCAAGAATAGTTGACAAATGCAAAAAGGGTTGTTCTCGCCTCTCTTAACAACACACATTCAACACTTGGACAACTTGCTTAGTGTCCATATCAGCACTAAAATCCCTTTCATTATCAATCTCAAACAACTTAATCATCATGTCTTTGTCATCTACGGAGTTTGCATAAGGAGCTAGGCTGAGTAAGGTGATGCAGTGTGTATGTTTTAAGTGGAATTGTTAAAAGCTCAGTTTTTAAGAATAGGTTGAGTATGGAAAAGGATTGGTAGAGCAAAGTCTTATATAGACAAATAAAATAATTAATTTATAGGTAAATGGTCAATAGTGGTAAGTATGACTAGTAGGAAATGGCCCACCTCAACAAAAAAATCATTTAATTGTGATTAGAAAGGTATGATGTGAGGATGTATTACTGATGTATCAATTTTTAATATTAATTTATAAACAAATGCTAATGATGTTTAGTGTACTTACTTGATACACTAAAAAATTAGTTAGAAACAAATAGGATGGAATGAAATTAGTTCATGTTAAAAGTTTGTAGATACTTTCCCTTTTCTTTGATGCATAGATGGGCCAATTCGAAGTTTGTGGATATTTAGTTTGCTCTTAGTTCAAATATTGATTCTTTAAAGATTAAGCAAAACCTAGGGAATATAACAAAACATACACGACTAAACCAATATAATAAAATTATAATACATACACATGTACCTGTAATATTTCCGACAGGACATACAAATCACGAGACTCATAGTTATGTGTCTCCACTATAATGAAAGTGACCATCGGAAATATATCAAAGTGCGGCAAGATACCAATTTTTCTGATCGTTTTGTTAATAGGAAAAAATACCTACAACATTTACAATGTTTCTTAGGATTGCAGATATTATAGGTTCTTAGGATTACACAATTGGATTAAGTACATAAATAAACACTGTAACACAATTAAGCGTCAACTATTACTTGATCAACATCGCTCCATGGAGTGGCATACTTATCACCGTTGGCATAAAACAAGGGGGTGGTTTTTATTGCTGAAGGTTATTGAACAAAGTAAAAGCTGTGACATGGCCCAGTTAGCATTTTCAGGTCTCCCATGCCTATATAATCGACCCACATGTCTGTGTGTTGTTAACTGGACAGAATAAAATTAGAGTTTATATTGTACCAACAAGCTTTAAGTTTATATTTCAAATTAAGTTTAATTAGTTTTTTGTAATCATACTAACCTCTTCACTTAGCCATCCTTTTCGAGTAGGGTCTAAGCACACTAATGTTAGCCTGGATATTACCGACCTCAGTGTACATCATCGCTCCATTGGAAACTGAAATTAATCTTTCCTTCTCGACTAATAAATCGTTGGATATCTGGAGTCAACCAAACTGTGTCTAATGAATGAAACGAGCGTGAAAGATCCTACACAAAGATTATAAGTATATATAAGCGGATACAAATAATGATGGAAGGGAACAGTGTTATGTGCGCGTTATAATGGATGACTATTATAACTCAATTACTATGGTTTCACTTTTTTAAGCAACTTCGCTAAAGATTGGTCATTTCTTCATTTAGTGGTGTTTGTTTATCTTAAACCTAACTTACAGTGGATTTTGTTTTCCAGAAATACTATCAATGTGATTCCCCTTCTGTATGTGGTACTTTTTACCAATATGCTTATTCCATGAGTTGAATTCTTAATCGGCTGCCGCCTTTTTTTTCAACACCGATATCTCAATCAGATTTTCTTTTCCAACTTCATCCTCTTAGCCTATCATTGACCCTAAACCTCTGTTTCTCTATAATGTCTTTTCGTGTTCCAATCGCATCGTTCTTCAGCTTCCAAAACACAATCCTATTTCCTCTTGACACAAGATAATCATGTATTTAATAGTAATTCTTTATCAGTATTGTCAAATCATTAGCTGTAAAATTATCAAACTTCATGGTTATTAAATTAGAAAGATTTGCATCTGTATAAAGTGCGTTGATCAATTCCTCAACTAAGATATTCCTTGAATTCATATACTCACTGCCACAATTCTGGAAATTTTTCGTAGTTAAACTGAATACAACTGCTAGAAAAAAAAGTATCATAGTACAACTAAAATGCTTGTCAAATATTGAAAACAACCTAATTCAGAAAACTATACCACCATATTCGTTCTTTTCTTACTCTGCAAGAACCTGCAAAGTGGTGAACAAATATTACCAAATACTATTTAAAAACATCAAAAATGAATATTGTAGATGGTATAAATTGAAATACAAAACTTGATTCTTAACCTGAATAATAGTCTCAAGTTTGAAACACAGGATTAGCCTGACTCAATAACTTCATCCTTTATCAAATTTTTTTGGCATTCTATTAACAGCTCGTCAAACACCCGACGATGTTATGAAACTTGAATGACCACGTTTGCGTGACTTCTCCAAATTTGCAAGATATGTTTCATATAGGCTATGATGTTGTACAACCTGAGCTTTTGGAACATGTTGTCGGAAAAACAACTGGCTACGTATCCACCATGATGACTCGCACTCAGCTTTAGTAGGCCTGATATCACTAGTGGTGGTCGATTCCTATTTATATTACACACATAATTTATGAGATGTACTAATCAAATAGCGTGAATTATTATTACTATTATCTTTAAATAAAACCTACTGCTAACTTGCAAAAGGTAACCAAATAGATCTGTTAAAGATTGACTTTTTTTACGAACCAACCAATCTGCTCTGCTATAACATTTGGATCTTTAAGCCACCAACAATTGACATATTTCAAATGACTCAAATATCCAAACTACATAATATACCTAACTTATAGTCAAAAAAACTTATGTCAAATTCAAATTTAAAGTTTAGTAACAAATTATTTCAATTATCCGTTATATGTTTCTTGCGAAAGCAAAAAACAAAGCCAGACAACGTATACGTAGGAACATACATTCGATCTCTCTTCATTCCAAAATAGTGCTAATCCTGTGATTTTCTATCTCATTTGAAGTATTGGTCATATAAATGTGTCCCATATGTGCTCACCCCTGAACATTCAATCTCTAGAATTTTAACCAATGGAAACAAGGTATAATACATCCGGCATGTCAACAACCGACCCATAAAAGATAACTCTAAACGTAAAATAAGACAAAGACGTATGATGTCTGTATCAAATAGCTTTTTGAAATGTCTCTTCATCCTCAATAACACAAAAACACATCTAAGTTTGTTACACTTAAACATAGCTTATGTGGTAAACTTATTACGAAAACTTTAGTCCCGGAAGTATATAAACCAAAGTTTTTTTTTTAATGGCCAAAGGCAAACTATAAGAGTAGCAACTTGACGACCAATATGCTGACTATGACCTTCAGTATAATAAAAGAGAGGCATTCTAATGAGAAGCATTCACTTTATGTTGTTTTTCGTAGCATATTAATCTATGAGTTTGTGGTTCATGATCAAAAATAATATTCCAACCAATAACAAAAAACTGCTATCCTAAAACAAGTTTAGTCGATTAGCATTCTAACTTTTTGTTTCTTTTTAACTAAAAAGTAGTTCAATTTCACTCCTGATTATGACTTTAGATTCTAAGTCCTGAAACAAAAAAAAAATAAAAATATTTCAAAATCAAATTAATTAAATTCAAAGTAAAAATAACTATATAATATAACATATGAGAGTAATGATAATCATTAAATTGATTATGACTTTCAATAACAAAGTTTTTGATTAAAAGTCGTTAAACAGTCATCATTCTAAAATAAAACGATTTGAATTCTATAATGTAAAAAATCAACAACAAAACTTCAACCTAAATGGGGTTTGATAATTTGGACAAATAAGAAATGAAATCAGTACCTGTTATACACATTATGGATCGACGATACTCATGTTCAAAATATCCGGCCAAAGCTTAACAAATACAGAAAGCATTCATGGGGAGAAGATGGAAGACTTGAGGTCGATGGAGAAGATGGAGAAATGACGGGTCGGCAACACTTTGTAGAAGATGGACGATGGAGAAGATGGAAGATGGAGAAGATGGAAGGGAGGGAGATGATGAAACTGTGTGTAAAAATATTTTTACACACAGTAAAGTGTGTATAAAAAGATAATAAAGTATGTGTATATTACAAAATATACTCACAGTAACTGTTTGTGATATTTACATTACAAAAAAAGATAATATTTAATTAAAGTTGCCCTAATAAAATTAGTTTCTGGTTTCCTAACGGGTTTACAAGTTGCGCATGTATGGTACTTGTGTGTAACGACTTTTTCAAAAATAAATATATTAGTGTGAAATTTCATTTTAACCCTGTTCCTAAGTAAATTCGCCCAAAAGTATACGTTGCTAAAAAACATAATCAAGTGATTTTACCTTACACTACGGGGACATTGGCATATTCTTCCAGGTTTGACCAGTAGCCAAGTTTGCACTGGGTCAGTTTCTGGAAAAAGATGTTCCTGGGCTAGGGTTGCATTTTGGGTTTAGATTTTAGGCCAAAAATGGAATTATCCCTAATATTAAGCTTGCGTATGAACAGTGTTACATACTTGCTGTTGGACGGATCGGTTCAACCAGAGAAGAGTTTTGGCGTTCAAATCATTCAATTTATGACCCTACATTGATGTTTTTCTCCTAACAACACATGGTAAGTTGTATTTCTATATGATCTTGGAGACTGGGGAATTTGTATAAAATATATTGCTTGACCATTTATAGTGTTTTTTAAACGGCAAATTACATTGTCACATAATACATCCAATTATATCTCAGACGTCACTAAGTGAAGACATGAAACAACACTTCTTACACAATTAAGGGGTACCATGGTACCTTTGTGGATACAAGCCCTCTTGGTCATTTGTAGGGTTTCTATCAATAACTTTTTGTCTTTTGCAGTCGGTTATGGTTCTTGTCTTGATTTGTCATCAGATCATTTCCTTAGTTTTCATGAAGCATGATTGGAATCCTATGCGGGACCTCCAGGTACGGTATGACTTATTGAAGTGGCATTTTTTAACCATTTACTTGTGAATGTGTTGGTCTGGATTGTTTTATTTTACAAACCACGTCAAATGGGTTGAAAAGAAGATATCTTTAATGCAATACAATCTGTTAAATTGTTTTGTTTCATGATTAAAAGTGGTTTAAACGTGTTTGCGAGGTCAACTACAAAACAGCAACGTATAAAATTGAACCATTCCACGCACCCAACTTGCCTTTCTATACAATTATAAATTGGATTCCATCTGGTGTTACTGATATCTGAAAACGGAAACATCCCAGGCATACCGGTATTGAAATATGGTGAAAATGACTGTTGACAATTCTTTTCTTATATATACTATGCAAATTCAGGCAATGGATAGAGCACACAGGTTGGGCCAGCGCAAGGTCGTTAACGTTCATCGTCTAATAATGAGAGGAACTTTGAAAGAGAAGGTGATGAGCCTCCAAAAGTTCAAAGTCTCCGTAGCCAATGCTGTCATTAACTCAGAAAACGCTAGTCTCAAAACAATAACACCGATCAATTACTTGATCTATTTACTCCAGCAGATTCTAAAAAGGTAACAACTCTTAACATTACCTTATCTTAATTATACCAAAATGACTATTTTACCCTTGTTACATCATTATACGGTTTTATCGGGGTGCATCTAATTCAAAGGGTTTCTGAAATAATGATGGGTTATCAAAGTACCAGGTAGCGGTAAGGGCTAAAAGCCATCCTTGGTGGATGAGGAGCTTTTTGGGATCATCATACTGAAGAATACAATTTAAGCCACGATTTTTAGCCAAGTTTAATGCCTGTGCGGTTAGAGACGGAAATGTTTAAAAAAATCTTTTCATTTTGTTGTCTGATGAGCAAGTTCTTGGAACAATGTCCGTAGGGTGAAAGCATAGACTAACATGTACACGTTTACATTTTTTGAGACCTGAGCTCTGATTTTGACAAGTTTTGGGTAGTTCTTTTCACCCCTTGGAATTACCTTTCTTGCCCTTTAGGGTGTTTATTTAGATTCTTGTCGTTATAGAGTAGGGAATAGGGAGTAACTGACGAATCAGAGGATGATAATGTAACAATCAGATTCTGTTTTGAGTAAGCGCAAAATTTTCTCTCTATAACTAATTCATTTGTATGTTTTGTATCGGTTCTTTTGGTGCATGCGTTAGCTCATAATGCCTCTTATGAAGAGGCATGGAAACATCTCATATTCAGGAGCAGTATCATTATCATAATAATTGTCAAAGTTTGATATCTTAGAGAGTGCATTTGTTTCATAGACAGGTGGTGTATTAGTCTTAGAGTGATGTGGCTTCTTTCATACCTGCCTTAAGTATGGGATTAGCATTTAGTTCCCTCATTTCTTCTTCTTAATCTGCATCGGGCAAGAAGTCATACTTTTTGGCATTTGGTAGAATCCCAGACTCATTAAGGTTTATGCAATCAAACCCTTTTAGACCACGTCCTGACTCTTACCAGCACCGGGATGCTGTACTAAATCATATGAACCCCCTGCAACAATACTTTCTTTTCTGACAAAATCAACCAAGCCTAACCGGTCACGCATGTTGTTGATATTGATTGAGTTGGAGGGATAATACGTTGAATTAGCCTCGTTAGCTTGTTTATGTAATCATTTGCAAGAGGACGTACTACCTTGCAGTTATAATACCTAGAGTAAATTGTATTTTTGGTCCCTGTGGTTTGGCCAAATTGCAGGTTTGGTCCTTGTCTTTTCAAAATTAAAATGAAGGTCCCTATTTTGAAGTTTTGGTTGCATGTTTGGTCCTGGACAAAAGTTAAATGACTAAAATACCCTCCTTTTGGTTGCATGTTTGGTCCCTGATGAAGGGTATTTTAGTCATTTAACTTTTGGTCAGGGACCAAACATGCAAACAAAACTTCAAAACAGGGACCTTCACTGCAATTTCGAAATTATAGGGACCAAACTTGCAATTTTGGCCAACCACTGGGTACCCTTTTAATAGTATTGTTAACGTCGTAATCTTTTAATATAACCAAAAATGCAATTTACTCTATTAATCTTATACTGTTTTGTTATTCTGCCAGTTCCTTATTACTAACACTTGTGCAAACAACCTTCCATTTCTTGGGTTCCAAAAGAATTCACATAACTTGCTGCATTATACTGATTCACCAATGCTCTGTAGCTGGGGTGTTTGTTAAAAATCTTTTTGGTTGTTGTTAGTTGTGTGGAAATTATGCATCTTGATAGCATTAGACATTACTTCAAATGATTTGTTCAGGGAAACAATAGGATCATTGACATCTACAATGTCTTCCATGACTGGTGAGTGTTGCACAAAGTTAGTGTTGGATTGTGATGGTTGTTCTAATGTATAATGGTTTATGTGTATGTTTGATGTGGTGTATTGCAAGAAGCGGAAAAGGATCTAATTGTGTCTTAGCAAAGATGTCCTGTTGAGTAATTATTGCTAACAACGTGTGTGAAATGATAATAGGATCTTATAGACAATATATGTGTGATTTTCATAGTGTTATTGTCTTAATTTTATTGTGTTTGCTCAATGAAATAATTGCGTTTTTGATTTGTTGTGAATCATGTTTGGTTTAGGAAATTAGAGTTGCTTAATATGTAATGATTATTGTTTTTAAAAGTTACAAATCCACATTGACTTCACTAAAACCAAAGAAAAACCCCAACTCACTTTTGGCCAAGTTAATGATACACGCAAATTATAAAGCCGTAACTCACTCTTATGCATGTTCTAACACGCTTGTTATGAGTTCTAACTCGCTTATGGTCAAGGTTACAACTCGCTTTTAGTTCAAACGAGTGGGAAAGTGACCCCCTCGTTGCGGCGAGGGCTAAATTGTTGGTACAATGCATGGGTAAGTTGTTTTTTATATAAGTTTAGAGGATCATTTTGGTAAATTTGTTTTTCCGTAGCTCAATTTGGTGTCCTTTTGATTTTGGTACTTAGGAGGACTTATTTGTTTATTTTTTTATGCTTGAAGGGTGAAATTTGGTGTGCTTTTTGGTACTTAGAGGAGTAACAAAATTCGTCAGCATTTATCCATAAATATACAATTTCAATTATTTGAAGTTCTCATTACATCTTACCCTTCAACATCCATACCTGATCCTCATATTCCCCAAATGGTGATATGCATCTAATGTGTATTCCTTCTAGGTATCTTCTCTTTTGGACATGACCTGTACGTATTGTGAATCTCCTAATATTTAAATTGCATGAACTCCTACACCTTTCAAATCTTCTTGATATCCACATTCAACATGCAATTGAGTTAACCAATCGGTCACCTCCCTCTTCACCATTCACTCACCCTCCTTTTCTAGACCAAGTAAACTTTCATTTGGACTTTTGTCACTATTGCTTGGGAACTCGTAAAATCTTCAATGTTTTTAAAGATGACCTCAACCAAATCAAATCTCTCATAATTGGGCCCTAAACTTTCATTTGGACTTTTCTAGTATTTGAATGAACTTTATTTATGAAGTATGGATTGAAATGTTGAGATATTTGTCTTGCCATGTTAGTTTGCACTTGTATTTCTAACCTTGTTTTTGAAGCAAACAACTTAATGCAAGATCAATCCTTTGGTGCCCCGAACAAGGGGGAACATACATCAAGGGTGAGTCTTTAATCGTCGATTTTTTTTCTCTCTACTACAACTCGACGATCAACCTTTTTGGATTCGACAAAAAGGGGGAGAAATAGAATTTAACTCATTAATAATTTATAAACTTCTAATTTTATACTAAATGAGTTTATGTTTTGTCATCATCAAAAAGAGGGAGATTGTTAATACAAATAATGTCTAAAAACGTTATTTATATTTTTTGACCTCTCGATGTTTTGATAATAACAAAATGTGAAAACGTTTACGATAAAATTAAACGTTTATAAATTACTAATCGTAAAATTCCATTTCTAAGATTAATCACTTAAGGTATGGATAAACAAATCATTAAACATGATTAGTGATCAAGAAAATAATTTTTCTTTCCTAAACCTTACATTTTTACAAAAGTGTTTTTACAAAATTATAAACACAAAATAATTATTTATAAAAGAAATGTTTTATTAAATTAATTAATTTGAAATCAGATTTTTCCCCCCAAAATGGAAGGTTCTAAAACAGATAACACCTTCCCCACAAAAAGACAAAAAGGGGAGCGTAGTCTACGGCGGCCCCCTTATATATAAGGGACCGCCGGGACCGCCGTCAGCAACGGCTATATTTTTGTCCCCTATAAATACTGGGCCACCCCATCTGAAAAACAGAACCTCTTGCCATGAATTTTTTCAGATCCACTTTTCTCTCTTCTTTCTTTCTTTCTAAAACACATAACTTGATCACTAACATACCTTGATCTTGTTTCAAGTGATTAATTCTTTCTTCCTCCCTTCTTCTTCTAATCAAGTGCAAGAGAAGAACAATCGTATTCTTCTACATACGATTTGTTATCAAGTGATCTCTCTCTTCCTCCTCAAGATCACATATCTTCATTACATTTACTTTGTGTTGTTGTGTAAATTGGATTGTGTGTAGATCCAATAGTGTAAATTGTGTATTGGTGTGATTTGGATTGTGTGTCAATCCAAGGGTATATATATATCTTGTGAGTGTATAAAGACTTAGTGAAGTCTTAGATTGGTTCTAGCTAAGATTAGGACTCGACATCTAGCTTAGTGTCGGAAAAGAAAGTAAGCGACGTGTAAACGGTTTTCTCCGCCTAAAGGGAGCTTGTTGACATAGTGAAATCTCGAGTGGAGTACTCGGGGAGTGGAGTAGGAACGAAGAGGTGCTTCGTTGCCGAACCACTATAAATCTCGGTGTCTTGGTTTGATCGTTTCTTTCTCTATCTCTTTATTATTATTGTTTACTTTGTTCATTACTTTAGATAATTTAGTTGTGATTCATATTGTTGATTGATTGACATATAACTCGAATCAAAGAATTTTCTAAGCAAAGTTTTAAAACGACCAATTAACCGGTAAACTATTCAACCCCCCTTCTAGTTTCCTACAAAACCCGAGTAAGATAATATGGAATTAACCATTTTTTTAAGAGCTCTATTTTTCCTTTCCGACACACCATTTTGTTGTGGTATGTAAGGAGTTGTAGTTTCATGAATGATTCCTACAGATTGGAAAAATACAGGATCATAATATTCACCACCTCTATTTATGCGTAAGGTTTTAATTAAGTCATTTTGTTGCAATTCAACTTCAATTTTATAAATTCTAAATTTATCAAGGGCTTCATCCTTAGCATGTAGCAAGTAAACATAGCAAAACCTAGAGGCATTATGTATAAAAGTTATAACATACTTTTTATTGCCTAAAGATGGTGTTGCATGAAAATCACACAAATTACTATGTATTAATTCAAGTATGACAGATTTCCTTGTTATACTTTTAAATGGTTGTCTAGTGATTTTTGTTAACATGCAAGTACTACACTTTTCTGTATTTTCATCAATAGCAGGAATTAAATCATCTTTATACATTTCAAGCATTCTTTTATAGTGCACATGTCCTAAACGAGCATGCCATAATGAGGAATTAACAACATTAGAAGAAGAAGACATATATACATATTCCGAATCATCCAAAACTTTATTCAAGTTCAACATAAACATACCATTGTTATAATAACCATATCCTAAAAATACACCACACTTCGATAAGATATATTTTTCGGATTCATAAACCTGCTTGTATCCACACTTATTCAACACAGGACCAGAAACTAAGTTCTTACGAAGTTTAGGTACATACAACACATTAAACAAAGTAATAGTTTTTCCAAAACTAAATTCTAATGCTACGCTTCCTTTGCCATGAACAAGAGCGAAATGTTCATCAGCCGTGTAAAGTGCAGATCCGTCTTCCACTAGTTTGAATGTTTGAAACCACAACGATCTTTACAAACATGAGTTGTAGCACGAGAATCTATCCACCACGCAATTGCATCAACCTACACATAAAATGCCTCAGAAATTAGTGAAACAAAATATTTAATAAATCTGTTACAAACATGTACTAAATTCTGACCTTGGTCTTGGGATTGGTCCTTAGACCCTTTTCCCGAACCACTAGCACTTGCGTTATTTTTCTAGTTTCCACTACGACAATCCCTCTTAAAGTGGCCAGTTTTGCCACACATCCAACATTCCAATTTAGGTTTCTTGTTGGAACCAGAACCACCGTTGTTATCCTTAAAACCAGTTTTTTTCCTTTGTTTTGTTTGTTATTTTTATTCTTTCCACCCTCTTCTATCATGTTCACCGAGGGTCCAGCAACTCCTTTTCCTTTACCCTTGTCACTTTCCTGCGCCCTTAGAGATTCCACTATACGCAAGTGACTACCAAGTTGAACCAAAGACAAATCATCTTTACCATGTTTCAAAGTATGTTTAAAGTCCTTTTAAGAAGGAGGCAACTTATCAATTATACTTGAAACAAAAATGGATTCATCCATTTTCAAGCCATGTTGTGTGTATTGTCCAATGATCCTAAGGAGTTCATTATACTGTTCCATGACCGGTCTAGAATCAACCATTTTGTAATTGTTAAAATTACTCACAAGGAATTTCTTACTTGAAGAATCCTTTGCCATGTATTTGGATTCAAGAGAATCCCACAACTCCTTAGCCGATTCAACATTCGTATATACATCAAAAAGAGAATCAGACATACCATTCAATATGTGTCCCCTGCATATGTAGACATCGTTCTCCCATTTTGCCCTTATCCTTATTGCTTCCACTGTTGCATCTTCCAACAATTCAGGCATCAGTGTTGTCAACACATAAACCACCTTCAACGTTGTCAACAAGAAATGCATCTTCTTCTGCCATCACCTAAAGTCATGCCCCTCAAACTTGTTTAGTTTCCCAAAGTTCGTCGCCATATCCTTCACCGTATTTCTAGCCATGATTACAAAAATACTTTATAAGTTTGTTAGAAATTGGAGGTGTGTGATATGATGTGATAATCCTGGATAACTCGCTTATATCGTGTAAAAGTTCACTTTCCGTATAAAGTATTTTGACCCTTATCAATGTCTGGGTTGCACGAAATCTCTATCGGGATAATATAAGGAGTATAGCAATTTGTGTTCTAGGCATAAGAATTACAAATCAAGAAGATTAGAGGAATTGTATGTGTTTTTCATATGTTTTCTGAGACCAGATCTGTTGTGTTTAAAAAACAAAAGTTTTATGACAGTTGAAGGCAAATACCCAACAGTTACAACTGTTCACCAACCAACACGTTGGTTGGGTTTTAGAGGGAAATTAAGGTAAATCCTTAATACAGATTTATAAAAAATCGTCTAGGTTTAGGGGCGCTGCCCCAAACCTCGCGAGGGGCGCTGCCCCCTCGACCCCTGCCCGCTGACCTGGCAGCGGGACCCCAGCAAGGGGCTCTGCCCCTTGACCCCCGCTTTTCCTGTCATGGTCGAGTTCATATTAGCTCAACGAGTGTGCACTCCACACTTCCCTAACTCGTATCCGAGCCGAATATAAAATCTCATCGGTCTCTAGTAAATCATCATTACCTAAATGGCTGTCGATGACACTAAAATCACCAACATATTGTAGTTAAGTTGACCTTGGAAGTCAAAAGTATAGTTCAAAAGCTAGCACCAACGTGTTGCAAGAAAACAGATTATTGCTTGCAGAATCGAAATTACCGTAGTCATTTGCACATTCTCACTGACCATTTTAATTCATTATCAAGATATATACTTTGTGAAGTACTTAATTCAGCTATAGTCATTCGTGATTTTGAGTTTGCATTTCTGGCTTACGGAAAACTTAATCTTATTTGAAATGAGATAAAAATGAAGTAAGAGGTTACGTAGCTCCACTAAACTCTTCTCTTACCTTGCTAAATGCTCCCTAACTGAATAACTGTTTTCCCGCGCTTTTCCACCATGAAAATGAAACAAAAAACCTTCAATTCCTAGTGTATTTCTTCTTTATTTCTAATTATGATTAGTGATTTAGATTCAGTAGCTTAGATTAAGCAGTTTTGATGTTTTTTAATCAAATTGTTGTTGATTTCAATAAAACCCAATTTCATTTTTAGACATTATGTCAAACAAAAATAGGACGTCTTTAGGGAAACCTACAATTCTGATAAAATTTAACGATCATGTTATGGGGAATCAGAGTAAGAAGATTGTTACAGATCAATTTGAGAATACTGATTAAATTAGGGTTTATAAGAAGGATAATCATGTATCAGAGGTTGCATGTGATGAAATGAGGGACGATGAAAGCATTGACTATAGTAAGGAGATGGAAAAAGTAATTGAGGACAGTATTGATAACAACGAATGCAATGTAAGTTTTTCTGATCTTAGTAAGCATGATGAGATTAGTAAGAGTGATGATAGAACTCAAGAGGTTAATGATAATGATAACTTTGTGAATGAAGCAAACATCAAAAATAGAGATGAATCTTGTCATAAACCTAAGTCATACGCTAATGCTGTGCAAAAGAATGTGATTCAATTAGATACTAGCCTTGATTTTACGCCAACTGTAATTAGTGAGGATGGATCAGAATTTGTTATCTTTGATGAAAAAATTGTAGCTCAATTTGTGGGCAATTTGTGGGATGTTAGATGTCTGAGAATGAACTAAGGTATAATATTAGAAGAATGTAGGGTAGGTATGGCCTAATTGATGCTCAAATGGACAGACATGGAACATGTTACTTTAAGTTTAGGAATCATAAAGGAATGGAGGAAGTTTTAGCTAAAGGCCATGGATTGTAAACAATAAACCTATGTTTGTTCAAAAGTGGGATCCAATAAGAATGGATAACACTACAACTTAAATTTGTAAGGATGTGAAAGAAAGGGCAAAGTATGCTAATGTTTTGGTAGAATTTGATGTGAATAAAGGGTTTAAAGATGAGATTTGTATGCATTATAGAAGTAAGGATAATGTGGTTAGAGGAACAAAGAAGGTAAAGGTTGAATACACGTGGAAACAAGATCTGTGCACACAGTGTAGAGTGTTTGGTTATAGTGATAGCAAATGTGGGAAAGTTCAGAGGTCAACTGAAGAAAGAATTCAAGAAACAGTTAATAGTAAGGAGAATAATGTACAGGGATGGTTCTTTGAGGTAAGGTACAAAAGGAACAATAAGATTGGAAAGAATGCTCAGGTTGGAGTCAATCAATGAAGAGGGCGTAAAAGGAATGTTTGGAACAAAAATGGAATCTACAAGAGGAAAGAAGATAGTCAAAATGAAAGGAATGGTGTTCCTAATCATGTAAAGGAGAATATGGAAATGTAAGAAGTGGTCAATTCAAGATACTATAGAGGATGCCTTAAAAAAATCTCCTAATAAGTTTGTTGCCCTGGAAATAATGAATAAGAAAGAAGAACTGAATATGCTTAAAGATAGAATAATAGTAGATCAGTTTTAGAATAAGAAAATCCAACTTACATGCTTTGAAATAAAGAATTGGTCAAAGGATATGATACAATATTTTAAAACCAAATAGGAACATGACAGAATGAAAGAGATATATGACATGAATGAAAAGAATGAAGATGTATTAGAAGGTGAGAATGTAGCTGCTAAGAAATGTTCTGCTAATAATGTTATTGGAATGGATTCATCTATGTTGAATTGACAGATGATATGGATTTCTTTAAATGTCTTTAATGGACAACAAGATTGCATGTTGGAATATTAGAAGTATGAATAAAGTAAAAAAGCATAATGAAGTAGCTAATTTAATTAAGGAAGAGAGATTAAGTGTGTGTGCAATCATTGAGACACATTAATTTAAACCTAACAAAATTGCTGATGTTAGTAGGAAGTGTTTTGGTGGATGGGATTGGGTGTTAAACTCTGTATATAGTTTAAATAGCTGCAGAATTTTGGTTGGATAGAATAAAGATAGGGTTCATATTATGGTGCTGAACATGACTAAACAAAGTATATTTTGTTTAATGGAGATCATTGATACTAAAAAAAGGTGTTTCTGTAGTTTTGTATATGCATCAAATAGTGGGATTGAAAGAATATATATGTGGAATGAGGTGAGTGCTGCAAAGATAGTGGCAAATGATAATCCACGGTACTTGCTTGGATATTTCAATCCGACTTTAAAAGCTGAGGAACACTCATGTGGTGGGTCATATATAAATGGGGAAATGCAAGATTTCATAGATTGTATCAATGATTTGGAGGTAGAAGATATAAGCAGCAATGGTATGTTTTTTACTTGGATTAAATCCCTAAAAAAGTACTTATAGCATTATGAAAAAGTTAGATAGAATTAAGGTCAATCATAGTTTTATGGATAAATTTAATAGTGCTA
>BQNB010063483.1:0-35666 GCA_026074375.1 Tanacetum coccineum | reverse complement strand
CTTATTACGCTGAATCACTAGGGCTTGTTCCTGTCTAACTTTGTTTTCAAGATCAAGTTTGACCTTGTGGGTATCTAGACGACATATTTCTTGCTTGCATTGAAGAAGCTCATTTTTTAAGGTCTCGATTTCCAAACATTTTTCTTGGTTAACCTTAGCATGTCCGTCTAGTTGGGTTTGCAAGTCAGTTAAGATGGCAATCATAGAAACTTTATCAGATGTGTCAGCAGATACCTCAGTTGGAACATTTTGGGCTTCGGTGTCAAGAAGATACTGATGATACGGGATCGTATTGTCATCAATCTCTGTCTCAGCATCGGAGTCTAAATGTTCTTCCTGGTGCATCTCTTGACTCAACTGATAATCCACATTATCAAAGATTTGATTGTCATTGGAGTGTACCTCATTGACTGGATTGTTGGTTGCACTAGTGGATGACAAGTTGGCCATGAAAGCGACAGCAGCATTGGGGCCTTCATCCACGTCTGAGTCATATGCATCCTCATGATTGGCTTGAAACATGTTTGTTGTAGTTAGTGCCTGAGGTTGATCATAAGGTGCAGTGCATTCCACATCAGCGAGGAATGCTTCAGCTTCAGCATCCAACACATCTCCTTTCTCTTTAGCTTCCATCAGTAATGCTTTATCTTTGAAGTACTGAGAGTCCATCTTTCTCTTGGGTTCTTTACACTGCCTCGCAACATGTCCTTCTCCTCTGCAGTTGTAACATATCACCTTCTTGCCTCGAGTACCTGTATTACCAACATTACCTGGAGCCTTCCTCTGAATCGGTTCAGTAACAATCTGACCATCATGCACCGTAGCATGAGTTTTGGAGTTGGAAGAAGTCCGGAGCTGGTTGTTGGTGGGTGGAAACTGCTTTTGGAAACCACTTAAGAGATTAGCAATCTGAGTCATAGTGGCCATCAAAGCGTCATTCGGAGACTGAGCAGTAGGTTGAGGACTAGGAGTTGAGGGTGATGAAAGAGCAGGTGCAGATGTGGTGTGAGCAACATAGGCCAGTGGATCAACAATACTTGTAGACTGCTCCTGTTTCTTGAGAGTCTTTTTGGCATGAGGCTCGTAGGCTTTGAGATGAGTATAGATCTGAACATAAGGTGTGGTTGAGATATCCATGTTCTGTTTGACATTAGTCACATACTTACCCCAATAGGCTGGAAGATTGTTGACAAATTTAGTGTTCATCTGATGAGTAGGGATTTCAAGCTGAGTAATCTTCATATCATTCACAAGCTTGTGGAAACGCACAAAGTAGTCATGAATGGACTCGTTTCCAATTGCACGAAAGCGTTCGTACTCATCAAACAGATCTTCCTTCCTTTGTTGAAGAGTCCTACCTGATCCTTGCATAAGCATTTCCACATTATCCCAAATCTCCTTTGCAGTGCTTGTCTGATTGAGTATGTTGAAGATGTGTCGGGGAAGACCTTGACTGAGGATGATTTCAGCTTGAGTATCAGCCATTTCGAGCTTGTTTTCTTCGTCATTGAACTCAGAGTCAAGCTTCTTCCTAGGTGCGGGCATAACAGTAGAATTAGCAGGTGGAGGATCAGTGACCATCGGGTGAGGTGTAGGTCCATTCTGGATGGATTTCCATATCAGCTTGCCATTGGGTTTGCCTCGAATGTACCTGTGTATACGAATCTTCCATGATTCGTAATCATTTTCAACCAACATTGGTGGACGAGTATCGGTGCCAGCAGCATTTGTTTCTTCATTGGTTGCCATTGAATAACGTTGTTTATGAATGATCTGATCTTAAGTGATTGATGATTGATGACTTGGTGTGAGGTTTGTGATTTTCGGGTAATTTTTAAACAGTAAAATGCAGTTTTGAGGGCCTAAATGACTCCGAATGGCCAAAAAATGACAGGGCTCTCGCTCAAAGAGGAAGAGTCTTGACCGTTGGGCCGTTTTCGAGCTGGTATAAAAATTTCGGAACAATCCGACACAAATTTTTTTTTTTTTTGCTTGTTCGGTCGTCCGCTAGTTCGATCAACTTAGTTCGAACCTCTAGATCGATCGCTTGATCGAACCACTCGATCGATCGTCTAGTTCGATGATTTCGTTCGATCGCTTGTTCGATCCCTTCGTTCGATCCCCTCGTTCGATCGCTTGTTCGATCCCTTCGTTCGATCACTTGTTCGATCGTCCTTGTTTTCCACTCGTTCGATCGTCCTTGTTTTCCACTCGTTCGATCGTCCTTGTTTTCCACTCGTTCGATCGTCACTCGTTCGATCGTCCTTGTTCGAACCCTTCGTTCGAACGTCCTTGTTCGATTGCCCTCCTTAGTTCGATCCACTCGTTCGGTCCAACCTTGAATCCCACTCGTTCGATCGCTCTAAGAAAACACTCGTTCGGTGCTAGACGACTTAGACTCGTTCGATCCCCATTTTTTTTAACTTTTCGAACCAAAAAGAAAGAACAAAAAAAATCACGAGATCGTTGATTGCTAACAAGATGGTTTGAGTGATATTAGATTAAACATAAACCATCTATGAATCAAGAATCAAAAACAAACAAATAATCAAAAACAAAAACCTCTTTTTTTTTCGAAATCAATAGAAAAAAAATACAAACCAAATCAATACATCAATCTTGTAGGCTCTTGATACCAATTGTAGGATCCCTAGATCATTCCATGGATGAAATCACAAGATCAATGGCACAAAAGATTAAACATTAAAGAACTTTTGATTGAAAGAAACAAAAAGTTGCTACAAACCCTTAAGATGAAAAATATAATGGAGAAGCTAACCTAATTTTGACTAAACTAGGTGTATTTATACTAAAAAGGATTTGCCTTTGAGGGCTTTCTTTTTGGGCTTTTTACATCTTGGCCCGTATACATAATAAACATTAATTAACATTGTCTTTCGAGCTAGACTTTTGTCTTGAAACTTCGAGTGACCGAAGCTTCTTTGTTTGGGTCCATTTATGTGAACCTAACATGTTGGATGGATTTCACTTCGATGACAAGCTTCATTTTTTCGAGGAGCCGGTAGAAATCATGGACCATGAAGTTAAATAGTTGAAGCAAAGCAGCATTCCAATAATCAAGGTTTGATGGAACTCTAGGAGAGGTCCTGAGTTTACATGGGAACGTGAAGACCAATTCTGGAAGAAATATCCACACCTCTTCACAAAGACCGCACCGTCGTCAAGTGTCGCGTCTTAAGTCTTAAAGACAAGGCTCATTTAACGGGGGGAGACTATAACACCCTGTGTTTTAGGGTCATTGTACGACGTCAATAAATTTACTATTTACTTTTAGTATTGTACGTGTTTTCTTTTAAATTGAAATCGTTAAGTTAAATTGCTTAGGCTAAAAATTATCGTTCAATGTAAACGGGCATCAAACAATTAAATGTTTACATCAAGAAAGTGTTAAGTAATTATTTTGAGAAGGATACCTGATTTTTCCCATTCTACGTCTTGATGTATATTGGTTGTTCGGATCTGCTCTTTCAGATATAGGTGCGTTTCGTTAGTTTTTTCGTTGCATTGATTTCTCATATGAGTATCAAACGTTTTTTTTAAGCACTAATTGTTCCTAACATATAAGTGTGTATCATTACTCCCTTGATTATATATCCCTTGGTTTTCGTAACCCGTTGGCAACGTGTTAGTATCGATGCTTTTAGGTTTGCGTTGTTGATCATTATTTTGGATAAGACCGTACGTTTTCTTTTGGGTACGTAACGTCTTGCATGAGTTTTCTTGTACGAGTTCGTTTAATTCTATTTTGAGTATATGGTTCCTGGTATTTTCTTTCGTTTTCAAATAAAAGAATTATGTTAGAGTCTGTACGGTGTTTTACGATCCCTTTTGGTATTATGGTGTCCTTTGTTGAGTAACATATTTTATAATTGATATATTTTATAATTGATGTCTAATTATAAAAACCCTTTGGAAGTATTGTGTTGGTGTTTGTAGAAAATTGTGTATAAAATGATCTTTGTAAATAGATTTTTATTTTACTATAAAAAGCAGATTTAAAGTGATTCATAGTGGTAAGGTACGATACACATTAGATAGCCGTCTCAGATTTTTTTTATGACAATCTAGAATGATTTTTATAAAGTTTACATTAAAACAATTTTTTTATTCTCTAAAATGATTTTTTAGTGAAGTAACTTCTTTATTTTAAATTGATTTTTATAAAAAACATTATTTAATTTGGTCATTCGAGTAAAGTCGATAATTGGTATAAGAATTTCCGTCTTTGGTATTGATTTTTTCTATGTGTTCATTTGTCGTGGTACGCTTGTTGGTTTTCTTTCGTTGCTTTTTCACTCGTGTGCATGTACGTATCTTTCTCTTCAATGGATTAGTATGTCATTTGATCCACGTCTAATTACATATGTGGAACCTCTTTATATGACACTCTAGCTTTGACTCGATAATCCGGTTTGTTTTTTCCTATTCGATTGTTAGTTACCCTTAGAGTCGTTTGATACCGTTGAGTCGTGGAAGCTTTGATGTGATTGTGGGAATGGACTGGTTGTCCAAGAGGAAGTTGTGATAGTATGTTATGAGAAGGTGGTTAGAATACCGTTGGAAGGTGATGAGATACTTCGAGTTCATGGGGAACGTACCTTGGGAGCCGCCAAAAGGACCCTTAATGATCGCTAAGATAGAGAACCTTGGTTAAGTGTCATAACATGTGGTGCAGATTTTATGAGTGTTTCCGGAAAGACTTGTTGGTGGTTACCACGCACGATAAGTTGAGTTGCCGCATAGATTTGGTTCATGGCAGTGAACGCTAGTCGCAAAGTCTCGCATATATCTGCACCCTTGAAATATGAAGAATTGTCTGGACAACTTCAAAAGTTGGAAGACAAGGGTTTCATATGACCTAGTCATTTTCAGTAGGGAGCACCGGTGTTATTTGTTAAGAAGAAGGATGGTTCTTTTTGCATGTGTATTGATTTTAGGGAGTTGAACAAACTAACTATTAAAAACCGTTATCCACTCCCCAGGATTGAGGACTTGGTTGATCAATTGCGAAAAGCGTGTCCTTTCTTAAAGGTAGATTTTCGGTCACGTTATCATCAGCTACGAGTGCATGAGGATGCCATTCCAAAGACCGCATTTTGAACGAGATACGAACATTTTGAGTCTACGGTTATGCCTTTTGGGTTAACCAATGCACCAGCGGTTTTAATGGACTTAATGAGCCCGGGGTTGCAAACCATACGTTATGTAGGTTTGTCATCGTAATCATTGATGCATTCTGGCTACTCAAGTCGAAGGAGGAACAAGATGTTCATTTGATTTTTAGTGTTAGAGTCCTGAGGAAAAGAGAAGTTGTATGCCTAAGTTTTCTAAGTGTGAGTTTTGGTTAGAAGAAGTGCATTTTCTTAGGTCACGGGTCAAATAATGTATTCACGTCTGTACCGAGTAAGAGTAAGGCAGTGAGGAATTGAATGATTATTCTTAGGATTGGCAGGTTACTATCGACGTTCATCGCGAATTTTTTTTAGATTGTTGAACCCTCTTACTTCCCTAACTGAGAGGAATCGGAAGTATGAGTAAAGCGTATAGGAACAGAAGAGGCTTTTCAAGAATTTGAAGAATATTATATGTGATACCCGATAAAGCGATTATAGTGGGTGATGCGTATGAGTCGTTGAAAAGGAGAGAGTGAAATCAAGACGAGTAAGAGGAATGATACTGGCAGCCAAAGTGAGGCACTCAGCTCAAATCTTGATGAACGTACCTCCGCAGAAAGGCTACAGGTTTAGAGCAAACAGATGGAAAGAAAAAGGAGACACGAGTTTTGTACTTTATGGATCAGTTTTGGGTTCTATTGGTTGGAAGTGTAATGGTTGAGGCCCATGCATCAAGGGTAATTGGTACATTCCGAGAGCGGATTAAGACGTACTATAAACCTTGAGACATGTATTGGTAAGCCAGTGTAGAAAAGGATATAGCTACCTATGTTAGCAATTGTCGAATTTGTTTAAGGGGTGAAGGTTGCAATGTCAAAGACTTTTGGCTTGCTGTAACAGCCTGAGATACTTGAGTGAAAATGAGATAGAATCACCATAGATTTTATCACTAAATTTCCAAGGTCAAAGTAGTGAGTATGATGTGATTGGGTGATGGTCGATAGACTGACCAAGTTAGCTTATTTACTAGCTATACAAGAAGATTGCAAGATGTTGAATGTTGGAAAGGGATTTTATATTGATAAGATGCTAGCAAGGAATGGAATTCTGGGGGTGACGATCAAAATAGATTGAGATGGATGTTTTACCCGTGGTTTTTGGGACACTGCAGAGAAAGTGTAGAGATCGATTGGATTTGGTACTTACTTTAGCATCCTCAAGCGGATGGAACAATGGGAACGTATGATTCAGACTTTGGTGGATTATAATGATGGGCCATTGTAGTTATCGATTTGGTGGGTAGTTATCAATTAAGCATTCGGTATCACACTATCATTCAGTGTGCTCCGTTCGAAGCATTATATGGAATAAAATGTAGGTCACCCATGTTATGGGCTGAAATTAGGGAAGGTAGTTTGATTGGACCCGAATTGGTGCAGGAAATGACTGATAAAGTAGTGGTTATAAAGGAAAAGCTCTCAGCGACAAGAGATTGTCAAAAGAGTTATGCGGATAGTGGACGTAAGATGACAGAGTACGAGGTTGGAGATAATGGGTTGTTAAAAGTGTCACCAGGGAAAGGTGTGATGCGTTTTGGGAAAAAGGGTAAGTTAGCACCGAGATATATTAGACCATTCGAGATCCTTGAGAGGATCGGCCTTGTAGCTTATCGGTTAAGATTGCCTGAGGAATTAATTGGTGTACATGACACATTCCATGTGTCAAATTTGAAGAAGTGTTTGGGGAATGCTAATTTGCATGTGCCGTTGAATGAAATCAAAATTGACAAGACTTTACGTTTTGTTGAGGAACCTATAGAAATTATGGATCGTAAGGTTAAGAGTTTGAAACGTAATAGAATACCACTTGTGAAAGTTCATTGGAATTCAAAGTGTGGTCCCGAGTTCACTTGGGAACGCGAAGACTATATGAAGTCTAAGTATCCTCAGTTATTTGTTGATCGTGCTGTTGAACCAACTAGTTAAATCTCAGAATGAGATTTCCATTAGGAGGGGATACGGTGACAACCGTGACTTGAGCAGGTTAGTTTATACCTTTAGAAATGGCTAAGTGTCCATTTTGTATCTTTCTTGCGTGCTATGTGTTCTATATGTATGTTAAAGTGGTTTACATATGTGCATGATGTCATTTTAGAGGTAAATGATTTTATCTCTATTTTGTTGGTTGTGCATTATGGTTTGGTGTTAAGTATTCCATTTGTTCACGTGTGGTGATAATGGAAATGAAAGACGTGTTGCATGCATTGCTACGTCAATAGTTGGATAATTAAGTGTTAAGCGTTTATGGGAAATATGGCATTTTAGAAATGAAATAAGTGAGTGAAATATAGAAGTTTGTAGCAAACTTTCTAAAAATAGAAAGCGGTTTGGTGAAATGAAAGTTATATTTAGAAAGTTTAGTAAGTAGCGTTTAAGTAAAAAGGTTTAATCAAATTAGCTTAGGTTTTTATAAAAACTTAAGGTAATGAAGTAAAATTTGTTAAATTATAATTTAAAAAGTAATAATATAATTATATATATATATATATATTATATATATATATATATAATTAGGGTTGCGTCCGGGTTTTAGTAGAAAAAAACTGTAAGATAAAAAAAGTATTTGTTTTTACTAAGCTAAGTTTGGTTGGGGCTAGGACTTTAGGTATAGATTTAAAACCCAAACCCAAACTTGGCCCATTCCTTTTTCCCCTCTTCTTGTTTTCCGTATATGTATTCAGCTACCCAAAACCCCTAAGGAGTCGATTTTCATTAATGATCCAAGAACAATCAAGAGTTGTGATTTAGGTGTTAAGATTCAAGGTAAGTGTGTTCTTTATAACTAGATTTTATTTATTCATGTTAAACCTTATTTTATGGATTATAGAGTTACATACATAATATTAATGATATTTAATGATGCCTTGATTTGATTTAGGGCGTGATTAGGGTCATGTTCATGCAATTGGTGTAGGTTCTAGTAATTTGCTGTTTTAAAACTTGATTTTAGGGTTATAGCAGAATTTTGGGTCGGTTAAAATACGATGATATCTAGATGATTAAAACGTGGATTGATATGTTTGTTGAGTCTATGAATAAGCCAAAAGAGTATACTTTCCATAAAATCCAGCCTCGAAAGTTTTTAAGGTCGGGAAGTCATTCAAATGTTGGTTACACTAAAAGTTGTCAAATCAGTAAATACGGGTCAGATTTAGGTCATGTTTGGGAAGGTGAAATCCTAACTTAAAAGTGGAATTAAGCTTAGCCCTTCTACAGTAGTTAAGTTCCATATGTCTATGGGTAATCCTGTAATAATTAGCCTCTGAAATCATGTCTAAGTATGGTAGTTAGAGTGATATATTTTGGTGTGCAATCAGATCTGAATTAGGACAGTTTTGAAGTTTGATTTTATTTGAGGTAGTTACACATGTAAGTAATACTTGGAAATCACAAAGTAGTTAATATACTCATAAATTAACATAGATGATTTTTGGTATAAATTATGAAGGTCATTAAGTAAGGGTTTTGGGCACGTAAAAAGACACTAAAATTCTGCAATTTTGATTTAATTATAAGTAGCTAGTGTAAAGTGTTAATGAGATGGTTAAGGTTGGGCATGGTGTCAGGGTGACCCATAATGGTTAACTAAACCCCTATACATCCATCATATGTGTGTTACATGGACTAGATCTTTTAGCTTGGTCGCGTATAACCGTGTTTATTTATTTGTATAGTTGCGCATTAAAATTTGGAAGCTGCGTTTGATGCATTAAGGGGTGAGGTTATAGCCTCTTTTCTTATGATTTATTGGGGTGGAAATGATGCAAAGTGTTTGGAAATGTTTTGATTACTATGATAAAGTGTTGTCAAAGATGCATGGACTATACGTGACTATTATATGTTGTGTGCTACATGTTTTGGGATGTGATATTGAGAATTATGAAATAAGTCAGGGGGGTCACCTGCGGGTATCCATGGCCTGTTTAGTGGATGGTACTGTGGCCTAGCTAGCAGGAAGGTTACTTTGAGAGTATCCATGGCCTGGGCTAAGGTTGTAACCACAGGAACCTTGGTACGATATAAGACGTCTCGTGGTCGTTTGCTGGGTATTTGTGTGATTGATTAGATTTGCATGTTAGCCTGTATGATAGTTCATTTATTGTCCTGCAATGTTTTCTTTATTATCACAGTAATTTACAATTGGATTTGATTATCGTGTCTTAAACCTATGACTCTCACTAACTTTATGTTGACGTTTTTAAGCATCATTTTTAGGTAATCATTTGGAGGATGTTAAGGTTAAGAAGAGTGTCTAGTGAGACCGTAGGCTTGCATGCGGAGTCATTCTCCTAGAGATTTTATTTATGTCATTTGAATTTTTTGATACTTGGATGTCGGTTGATTTTGTTTAGACTTTTAGATTATGTGTTCCTTATGGTATGACTTTGTTATCGTAATGCAAGACTCCTTTATTTGGTGTTAGATATTCTCATGACACATTGTGTCTTATTAGTTTATCTCTTTCTTTTAGTTCTCTTTATTTTCGACACTATTGTGTTGTGATGATATCCATGATGTTACGCCTCGTGTTTTCGCCTAGGCAGGGTGTGACATTGTCTTCCGATGAGACCTTTTTTATAGAGATATTCCCTTTTTGAATATTATCAGGTTCACTATACTACCCTCAAGAGAGAGGGAAGAACAGATAGAAAGAATGTTTAGGGATGAAAAGAAATAGAGCAAGAGGAAAGAAAGAAGGAGAAGAATAGAGAAAGAGAGAGAATTCAGGAATAGAGAATGAAAGTGCATGGCGAATCTTAATGTGTTTTGTTCGTGAGTGTTGAACAGGATTTTTACTTAAATCTATAGCCCCTTTGTTATCACACATTATTGGAATGTCGTCTAACCTAACGCCATAGTCTACAAGAGCTTGTTTCATCCATAGGGCTTGTTGGCATGCCTTTCCGGCGCTTACATATTCCGCTTCGGTTATGGAGATGGCAAGAGCGGTTTGCTTCTTCGAAAACCAAGATGTTAGGCAACATCCCATAAACGTGCAAACACCACTAGTGCTCTTGCGATCTACGTAATCTCCCGCATGATCCGAATCTGCATACACTATTGTTTCTATTTCGGGTCCCTTAGGATACCATAATCCTAAATGCATAGTGCCTTTAATGTATCAGAAGATACGGTTTAACTTTAGTGAGAGATTTTAAGATCCTTTTGAAAAGCGTGAACAAAGGCTAACACTAAAACATGTGTATCGGTCTACTTGCCATTAAGTATAATAAACTACCTATCATGCCTCTATATTTGGTATTATCTACGGACTCACCTTTTTCGTCTCTCGTGAGTTCGGTTTCCGTAGACATAGGAGTTTTCATTAGCTTAGAGTCTTCTAGTCCAAATTTCTTAAGCATTTCCTTAATATATTTTGATTGATTAAAAAATATTCTATCATCTAATTGTTTTATTTGTAATCCTAAGAAAAAATTGCAGTTCCCCCATCATACACATTTCAATAACTCATCATGCATCGATCTTGCAAAAGTCATTTCATATCTTGAAAAGTTGATTACGAATATATGTCATTCAAAATATATTTGGACATTAATAAGGTTGGAAGTCTTTCTTTTTAGTGTGTTTGTGTTGATCTACAAATTCCCATTGAGTTATCATGTTTAATAAGATAGGCTTTTAATGATCGTATACCAAGCTTTTAGGTTCATGTTTTAGACATAAAGTGCTTCTTATGTCTTTAGGCTGATTAGGTTTTGCAAAGTCAATGATCCCGTAGGTTGTGCCTATGTAAACCTCCTCATTGATTTAATCGTTAAGGAATGCACTTTTCACATCCATTTGGTTATTACTTAATGTATATTGTGCGCAAGATAAGCTTATAAGTATTTTATGGACTCTAGTCTAGCTACGGAGTGCTATGTTTCGTCATAATCAATTCTTCTTGTTGATTCATAGTTGGGCGACTAACCTAGCTTTTTTTCTAGTTACGACGTCATTTTCCATCGAGTTTACTTTTTATATACCATTTTGTTCCTATCATGGTATATCCATAGGATTTTGGACTTGTTCCCCAAACATCATTTGTTTTAAATGGTTTAGTTTCTCTTGCATGGCCATTCCCAAACTTAACCTAGCTTTGTTTTAGTTACGAAGGACATTTTAAATTGGCTTTACAATAACGTTTTCTAGGGGAATGTGTTTTTAGTTTCTTTATAGTTACCCAAGTGAAATTTTCTAATCAAATGGTCTTCTAGATTCATTGCCTATGGGTTTTGTTTACTACTTAATAGCTTCTTCTTTGACTAACTTCATAATCTTCCAATGGTGATGTTTTTAGGCGGTGGGGTTTCTCTATACTTTAACGCAACTATTATCTTTGGAGATTGAGAGGGGGGGGAGTGATGGAAAGAGGGAGTTGGATGGGTGGGAAGTACTTGACGCAGGGTGGAAATCGCTATCCATTGCCGAGGGGAGTTTCACGGAAAGGTTACATTCAACGACTCTTCAATTTCATTGTTTGTTTGTTTAGTATTATGTAAGCTTTATATGTTGCGAATTTCCTAGGAAAACATCTCGATCGACTTTGGGTTCGAAAATTGGTGAGGTTAATCTTTAGTATAAGAATAAATCATTTATTCCCCCCCCCCCCCCAGAATTACTCTAAAATAGTTAAGGTTTGGTTTCCTACCTCTTAACAACTCGTATGGAGTTTTTCCAAAATACGTCTAATGGAAACTCTAAAAAATCAAAAAACGATCGAGGTACTAAACGCTTTGATATTTATATCATAAGTACCTTAATTGAATTTTCAATTGGTTTTATGGAAAGGAGAACTGTACCAAAAGACCGACCATGCATTTTACTTTATTGGAGTTATAAGGTTGGTAAGGTTAGGTACTATTCCCAATGATCCAGCCATAACCGGAGGGATCTACCCAGGGACAATCCACTAGTTAGTGTAGAAGTCCTTAGGTATGACATATAAAAGGAGTAAAAGTGAGAATAAGGGAAAAGTGCCGACTGAGATGGAGCTAGTACTGGAATAAACCCAACAAGGTTCTAGTCATGAAGTCTCGGTAAGCACTGAAGGGGTTGAAGAATTAAAAAGAATTGTAAGGATAAAGGGTGTAAAGAAAGAAGCCCTCCATACACTTAGGCAGAAACCGGGTCAATACATATGCTGCCAGAATCACTAAGATGATTGCTGACATTGAAGATCGACATCATGGACCCAGTGATGCAATGCACAACCCTCCCTAGCCACTCAGAATCTCTCAAAAGATTTCTGTTTCATTTCTCACGGAGACTAAACACGTTATCTATTGACTTTCTCACTCCGAGTTAGTTGATATTGAAAAGGTGGCAGTCAGCTCCAGCCTCCGATTACTAGAACCAAAACGCACTATTGAGTCTAGAGCCAAGAGATCGTCAATTAATCTCGTTAGGACACATATCCAATTCTCTTGTCTTTCACACACTGTGGAAACAAGACTATCCTAAGAGTCCTACGCATTATCCTTGTGATATTGCCAGAACATCCGAGTGAAACGAAGATTTTCACAATGAAGATGGAAATCCTGCTAGAGCCTACATCAAACAAGCTCTTGGTAGGTGACTTGTGCGATTCTACAAGAATCAAACTTGTGTCAACTGGAAAGCAACGATGGTGCGATTCTACGTGAATCAAACTTGTTCCAGGGAATGAATTGACGGTTATTGAACATTTGACAAACAATCAAAACTCTCAAAGTGTTACAAAATATTTTCATATCTAACACTAAGACTGAAGTTTCAAATCAATTTTCTTTTTATTGCTAACTGTTTCATTACAGAATCATTTAATGCTAAGACACGACCTACACTTGTTATGAAGTTAAGAAAGATCTCATAAAGGTGTCAAAGCTTCCGCAAACTCTGATATCATTAATTTCTTCACAAGTGCACAAAATGGCGATACATTACAAGATGATGTAAGATTATGTTTGGCCGATGATCTCAAGAAAGCTCAAGATCACAATCAAAGATAAGTCAATGATAAATCAAAAGATCTCTGCCACAAACATAGAAGATATTAAAAGAAGAATCATATCTCTACGAGCTAAAGACTGATGTGATTAAGTTTAGTATTTTCAGGGGTGACCTCCCTTAGGGGGAGATTGTTAGATGTTAGAAAAAGACTCGGTTACCCAGTGTATTTAACTGTTCATTAATAGCTCGTAGTTAATAGTTTAACGTATGACTTTCGATAATTAACCGGGTACTAATACCCGATATATTGTAAGAACTATATATATACCTCTTTAAACTTTGGAAGAGGCAGCTAGTGATAATTCATTTTCCATTTAAACACACTTGTTTCTCTCTCTAGAAAACCTCTTATGTGTTTCTCTCTCTAGAAACTAGCCAAGTCCAAGAATCGACCCCGTGTTATGATATATGATATACCACAATATACGTGATGTTTTTGGAGATTAAACTTAAATCAACAATTTTTATGTAATATATAGCTAAAATTTTAGTCTTAGTTCAAACTTATACTTGAATTTTTCAAAAAGAAGTCTTCTCTATATAAAGTTAAAAAAAATAAAATAAAATAAAATATGATGCTGAATGAAATAATGATAAAATGATAAAAAAACGTATAATAATAATAAAAGCTGTGGGTTGATAAAAGTTTACAACTTCTTGCCGGCTCACAACCGATGTGGTAGTCTTCTAAAGAAAGCCCATAGTAAGAATAAAAATCCGAGACTGATAAAAGTTTGCTGCATCTTGCCGGCTCACAACCGATGTTGCAACCTTCTAAAAGGTCGAGGGTTACAATTGCAAATATATTTAATATTAAGTTTAAATTAAATATATTTCTTTTTGTTAAATTTAAATATGTTTTTGAACTTTGACTATTCTATTTATAAGCTTAGGTATATACGGGAAACTTGAGAGTTTTTGAAGCTACAGTCAGGAGTCCGATATAGTCTATGTTCGGGTGTCATAAGCTCTGGGCACTTAGCTCGCAAGGTTCGGGACTGTAGCCACCCGACGTCGAAAGTCGTACATGGGATGATCCGCTTCAAACTCATTATTCTTGGGTGGAAACATGAAGCATAGTTATGTTGCAAAACATTGTCAATGGTTGAATTCAAAATCAGCAAATCACTTAAGATATAATAAATGTGGGATTTAATATTATTTAAAAAGTTTCCAAATTTGCAAATCTGAGTAGTGTTAGTTTCTTTATGAAATTTAGCTCGTGATTTCGTTTTAAGCTTGGTTTGGATAAGTGAAAAGTCGGGGACGATGAATTTATCCTTTTTGGGGCATTTTCGGATCGAAATGCATCATGTTCTATGGATCCTCTAACAGTTATGGCAAATAACGTAAGTCGAAATATTCTAGTTGTACTATATAAAAAAATTAAACAAAAACAAAAAACAAAAAAACAAATAAAAAAATTTTTTAAAAAATGAAAAAGTTTATAAAAACTCTGGGGACATGGGGTGTTTTATAATTGTGATTTCTTAATCTCTCACCAAAAGTCTTTGCTACTTTTTAAAGATTTAGTTTGGGGAAGTTTTGAGGTATTTGGTTTTAAAGCATTAGTACTATTGCCCGTGAGGACACGCAATCGTTTGTTTGTGATACAATTATGATATCTGTTGTGAAAAGCATATCGTTTTATATCAAAAGTGGCCTAAAAAGATAAAATTGTGGCTTTAAATGCTTTGATTATTGCTTGTTTTGTATTGTGATTGTGTCGGTGGATTTATAGCAAAAATGCACGAAAAGGTCTCAAAACCGGACAAACACGGACACGAGAACGGAATTGAGTGTGCAAAAGCCGAGATAATGCTATCATGGTCAACAGTGGTCAACCACAAAAAGACAAAACCCAAAAATACCAAAACAGCCCTCAAGTTTAATAAAACTTGCCCACTAAAAATGGGTCCCTATAACCTAACTTTTTAGTGTTACTCTTTAATATATAATGAGTTAACACCCGTTTTCTCTAACATATAACCCCTGTTAACCACTAACCGGCACTTCACAACACTTTCTTTAAGCCCAAAGTAAAAAGTATATCACCCGGGTCAAAAAGAAAGTCAAACAAGATTTATATAAGAAAAAGGGGCGCAGGAAATATTGTTGTTACTATTCACCTTCGTTTTCATTTTTACCTGTGTCAAAAACAAAGGGCAAATGCAAATTGACTACGTGGCTATGCAATTCAAGTGCCAAGGTCCAAACTGGCAGAGTTATACGTCACATGAGCCTCTCATTGGTCAATCCCCAAAAGGTCTGACACGCGGGTATGGAAAGAAACACACGAGGACTTGGGATTTTGCACTAAAGTTAGTACAAAAGAAGCACAAGGTCTGACACACGGAATGCCATGCTGGCAATCCGTGTGCTCACCCCAATTAATCCAACGATGATAACAAGAGAGCCAATGATTGCTAAGATTCAAGGGACAGGATTGATGGGAGCATATAACAGACTAAGGACCTAAAAGCTTCATCCAGGCCTATAAATAGAAGCCTTCATCACTCACAAGAGATATCGAGGAGTAGTTTAAAAATTAGCTTATAGATTTTAGCTTATAATGTAATTTAGCTTAATTTTTAAATGTAATCTTGTTTTTCAATAATTTGTAATCTGTTTTGAATATCAATGAAATTTTAGTTTACTCAATAAAATCTGTTCTTGCTTATTATGTTCACCTGTTTCCAAAAGCTTTATTAAACTGTTCTATAAGCTTTCAAACTACTCATAAGCTTGTAAACAAGCTTATCTCTAGCTCATCTAAGTCTTTAAGCTTGGATTTGAGCTCAATAAAGACTTAATCTACTGTAACTTTAAAATCAACTTAAATACCTATGCTATAGATGGATTAAGCTTTTTGGAAGGGAAGCTAGAAAAGGATGAGCTTCCAGGACCCCTACCAGCTTATCCAAGGATAAGCTGGAGCTTGTAGAGTAGCTCCACGAGCTTGTCAAGCCTTTGTTAAGCTAAGGCTTATTGTAAGTTGCTATTTCCATTTCTGTCTTAATTTTCAGCTTATAATTTGCTTATTCTGCTTACCTGCTAGCTTACTTGTGCTTAAATCTATCTCATTGTGCTTATTAATTATGTTCTATTATCTGTTTTTAGCTTTTGTAGTGTAGATCTTAGATTTTTATGTTTTCTCTTATAAATCTCTAAAAACCAAAAAAATATTAGCATAGTTCTTAGTTTTTTTTGTCTCTGGCTTATTTGCTTATTAATATAAGATCATTAGGTTTTATAAAAGCTTCATGATACCTGGTATATGCATTTTGATCTTAAAATCTCAAGGTTATAAGCTAAAAATGGATAAAAGTGAAATAAGGGGGTGTTTACTAACTCATGTTAGTACTGTTTGAGGTCCTCTTATCCTTTAATTTCATCTTAAATCCAACCATTTGGTTTATAAGTGCAGGATTTACAAGTTTAACTAGGTTTGGTTAAGCATTCATAAGTTAGATAGTTAATATTTGAATCTGTGATCATTTGTTTATTTTCAAGTGCATTTTAGCTCAAGTCTGTTTTAGGTAGTAATTTTGCTTGTTTTGCTCTTGTTTTTAGTTGATAATAAGTGTTAGATTGATTCTCATTAGGTCTGCATTTTTAGATTTTAAGTTTTTGGTCGTATGCATGCCAACTGCATCAGATAATGAAAACAACAAAGAGTTCATTTTCTAGCTTAAATTTCAGATGGTAATTGTATTTTTTAGGATTTGATTTTCATAGTTCAAGTAGGTCTAGGGTCATTAATCATTAGTATTAGCTTACTCTTTCAAAATAAGCTCTTTTGATAATTTGTTTTTAAGCTGCAATTATGCTTTTTGTCTTTTCAAAACTCAAAACAAACTCAGTAACTGTTGAGTGTTTTGACTGTTTTCAAAGTGCTTTTTCATTAAGCTCTCATAATCCAAAATAGTTTTAAAAAGCATTTTCATTAAGCATTTGAGTCATGCTTTCAAAATATATAAGCTTCATTTCTTGTAGAGCTTATTTGCTAGCTTAATATAAAACTCAAAAGTAGCTTAAGGTCTGTTTGAATTTAAGTTTTTATAGAGCTTATTGTGATGTTTCTCTAGCTTCTATGGTGTTGTTGATTTTCCAGATGCTGTTTGTTGTCTGTAATTAGGTCTAGACAGGTTTAGGGTGTAAGAATAAGCTTTTTTTTCAATATGCACTTAGGTTTCAAATTAGTTTTCAAAAGCTTTTCTTAGAAGCTTATAGGTTAAAGTTCAAAAAGTTGCAAGCTAAGTTTCTTAAATTTCTCATTTGCTAGCTTAAAATTAAGCTCAAAGTCTGTCTAGGGCCTGTTTGGTTTCAAAGTTTTCATAAGAGCTTATTGTGATTTTCAGCTTATTGTTTTGATTCTATGCTTGTTTCTAAGTTAGGTTAGCTTATTAGGTTAGGTTTAGTGTAAGAGTAGCTTATTAAGTCTTAGGTTTAGCTTATTTCATGATTTCAAGTTCTTAAGTTCTATATAAAAGCTAAAAAAGAAAGTTTTACATTTTTTTGTCTTTTCAGCTGTTTTCTAGCTTAATTAGGGCTTTTCAAAAATAGTTTCTTTTATTAAAAGTGCTTATTTTTAGCTTTTCTAAAACTTTGCTTTTATAAGTTTTCAAAAATAAAAAAAAGGGAAGGTGGAAATCGGGGGTGAGCAAGGCTCGAACACCCGACCTCAACACCCTCAACCCTTATAAGTGCCTCACACCACACACCACTACCATCGTGCCCTGAGGTCTTTTTCATTATAAGTTTACAAAATTTAATACTTGTATACGTTTTTCCCTTTAAAGCTTATAAGCTGTTTGAGCTTTTTACACAGCTTATTTTTTCTAGGTTCCTTTTAGTTCAAGCTATTTTCCGTAATTTTTTTTAAAATTTTTATAATTAGTTTAGTATTTTTAAACATTTATTTTTATTAAAAACTTTAAAAAATCATAAAAAATAGAAAAATAATCAAAAAAATATAATTCTTTTTTAGAAAATTTTCTTTTATCATAAAGTTTCTAGGAAAATTTGTTTTGCTTTCGTAGGGTTTAATTTGCAAAATTATATCTTTTAAAGAACGAGATTCGTTCCCGTTTACATTTTTCGTGTTTTTAAGCTCATTTCAACTCCGTTTTTGTTCTAATTTTCTTTAAACTTACTTTTTAGTCAATTAGAGTCTATTAAAAGAGAAAATTTCATTTTAGATTTAATTTTGGAAATTTAGGGTTTTTAATTACCATTTAGGGTTCCCGTTTTACGTTTTTAGTTAAAGTTTGATTTCCCGTTGTTTGATTTCGTGCTTAATTGTTATCATTTACTTATTTTAATTGTTTTTTAATTCGTAGAAATAGATAATCAAATCAATCTTTGTTTTCAATTCAAATCATTGTCCGAACAACAAACGTGGTCTCAATTTCACAAATCGTTGGGGAATAACGACCCGGGAATCATACTTCCCGGTTAATATACGAATTATTATATATATTATCGTGTGATTTTTCTAATTACCTTTGTCCTCAAGGGTAGTTTGGGAATTTCATATTATTTTATATTTTATAATTACGTGTGTTGATTTACCATCAATCATGGACCAATAAGAATTTAGTAATTTTAAAAATTTTAATTAATCTAAAAAGGTTATAATGGTAAAAAAAAACTTTTTACTTTATGTTTGAATGTTTTCTAATTAAAAAACCTTTTTTAAATCCCTTAAATTTAGGAATTAAAAATACTACGTAACATATTTTGATTGTTTTTTTAAATATTTTTTTCTATAATCCCATTTTTTATAATCCTTGAAATTTAGGAAGTTGATTTTTTTAAGTGTACTATTTTTAGTTACATTTGTATTTGAGTCAAGTAAATTTTTTTAAATAACATTTTTTTTCTTTTGCAATTTACAGGTGATATTAATATATGTTTTGTTTAATAACTTAATTGCACATATATTATTGGTGTATCATTTATTTAAACTAAAACTGCTAATTGATAAAAAAAAGTAATTGCATATATGTTTCTATTTTACATTCTCTAAACTTTAATATATAAAGCCAAAAACATAAATGTTATACACGCGGCTTCTAACTTAATAATAAACCAACAACATGAATATTGTACACAATACACAAAGTTTGATATCAAATGAAAAATACAATTTAAAAAGCAATGGTATCATCTTGAATATACATGTGCACACTTTCCAAGAACATATGTGCCTTCCTTTCGCGCGTTCCATGATCATGTGTATTGCATTTTCTCATCAAATTCATTAAAACATATGTCGTCTTCCAAAACAAATATGCACGCTCTTCAAAAACATATGTGCACGCCCTTCCAAAACATGTGTTTTTGCGATTTTTCTCATTAAATTCAGTATAACATATATGCACGACTACCAAAAACACGTATGCACATGACACAAATACCACATAGGCTAAAAAAACATAGATGCATAATCTTTGATTTTATCCGGAAAGTAGAGTTTCATAGGCCTCTTTCTACTAAAACTCACAATCGGTAGTGGTGTAGTACCATGTTGGCGGATCGTCATGTCTTTTAACCAATTTCCTACATACAAGTACATATAAAAAGGGTTGTACATCAGATAATGCGTAGAAAAATAGATAGAACAAGTACAAGACAAAAACATCACACACATTAACAAAAACTTAAGCTAACAAACCCATAATACGTTTAACTAAAACCAAAACAACCCTTCTTTACTTTAAATCAACCTTAAAACATATATGCATATTTTTATTAATTTCATATTAACCTAAAAACACATATGTACACCCTTTTATTGATTATATATCAATCATAAAATACAAATGCATACTTTTTTATATACTTATATTAACCATAAAATACATGCACACCCTTTTATATGTCTTTCATCTGTGCATAATACATGCCCATGTGAGATTGGATATAAAATTGATTCGCAATAAACAAAATATGCATGCCTGATCATTCTTTTGTGTGATATACTCAACATTATTATGTAACATCATCACAACATAATGCACCAACATAAAGTCTCAAAACTTACTAAATTTTTGTTTCGGGTGACTAAAAGCCAATGTAAAAATCCATGTTAATACCTAGTATTTTTTAATCGTGACCACTATTTCGACACCGATCTTAATATAAACCCAATCCCGACAAAATTCACAACTATAAACACTACAAGCACTTTAATCGTATATCCAAATACTTTCGATTCACAATATCATGCCAAGGTTTTGATTCATAATATCAGTCCTAAAAAATATCATTTTAACCAAATAAAAAACCATTTTAACCACAAACTCATAAACTGATTAAATACAAAATATATCATTTAAAAAATGTTGATACTCAAAGCAAAACACAAACACGGAAATTGATTAAATAAAATAAGATTTACCTTTTGATTCGTTGTACAAAACTTAAACGTAGAACCGATTTATACGTTTTGATGAAATTCATACTGTAGCAAAATTGATATTAGGAATGATGGCATTGGTTATGGTTTGTCCAGTAAAAAAGAAAACATAATATTGGAGTTGAAAAGTAACCATCGCACATGTGATTGATGAGGGTTTCAATTTTGGTGGTGTTGGCTGCTAAAGGTGTGAGATGAGGGTTTCGGATTGCAGTGGGGTGGGAGATGTAATGATCCTCGAGGCGAATGAAATCCCTAAAGAGAGTGAAAACATATTATTCGTTTGTGATGGTAAAAAAATTTCAATGGAGGCTGCTAGGGTTTTTCGTGTGAGAGAGAAGACACATAATAAGGATGATTTTGATTTGTATTGTAAACTTACGTGACTTTTTGCTCTTTTTTTTCTTATTAAAATTTATGGAGTCCCATATTTGCCCTTAACCACTTTAAATCCTGTCACAAAAAGTTCAACCTATTTACCATCAAGCCATTTTATTTTCATCCATTGATTGTTTTGATCGACGGCTATTATTTATTTAAATAGTTTTGTAAAGTTCTGCATTTAAAATGTGTTCTCAATATAACACTTCACTATATATATATATATATATATATATATATATATATATATATATATAGGAAAGTTAAAATAAAAAGATAAATATCCGTGAGAAGAATAAAAAAGATTTTTTTTTTTAAAATTTCTCAAAAAATTTTAAATTTTTTTCACAAAATCAGGTATGTTGGTGCATAAAACTTTTGTAAAAGAAGTTTTTCTAATTTTGAGTTTTTATACGTTTTTATAATGCAAAAATAAAAAAAATTTAATGCAAAAAAAAATTTTGATGCACAAAATTTTCAACTTGTTATAGTTTGATGCGCAATAAAATTTTGATGCAAAAAGTCAAAAGAAGTTGGGTATAAAAACGAATTTTTGATGCACAAAAAAGCGATTTAATGCACAAACGTTTTTTTTCGGCAAAACTATCCACTTTTAGAAAAACTTATTTCACAACTTTTTCATGCACTAACATGCACGATCTTGTGAAATTTTTTCATAGTTTTTTGAGAACTTTTTTCAAAAAAAAAATCTTTTTATCCTTCTCACGGATATTTGTCTTTTTATTTTAACCTTCCTCTATATATATATATATATATATATAATAATATTCTTAATAACTAAATATAAATTTATAAAAAATAAAATATGAAATTAGTTAAATAACAAAAACTATAACTAATTATCCTAAATTTAACTACTGATTTACATCGAGCCTTAGTAAATTAATTTTTTAGCGTAAATTAACAAAAGTATATCGTTGGGGAGTTGCTAAAAAATGTTCATCATTGTGTCACCGCCGGTTCATCATCCATCGTAGCTTCATCATCATCCACCGTCCGTTCTTCAAAGTGATTACCATATAATACGTTTCGTTTTATATCCGTCATATTTAGTTTTTCGTTAAATCAAGTCTTTGCCAGTTTATAGTTTGTGAATGGTTCTGGAAGTTCGATTAGTACACTAGTAGTTTTTGTTTTTGAACCACTCGAAATGATGATTAGTATATCTCGATAGTTGTAGTACGCAATGGAAGATAGTTTAGTAGTTGCGGTTGATTAGTAGCTTGTTAATAGGCGGATCAAAGCTTCGTTGCGGTACCGTTGAAAGATCAGTCTGCATTCACAGCATCCTCTTTGTCAAGAAAGTTCACAAAGGCGACTGCTCCAAAGACCTTGTCGGAATGGTCCACCATCACACTGCACAAAGACCAAAGGTGACATTTTGGTAGACATCCAATAAATTTTACAGCATTGCTTAACAAAAAGCTTACCCAATTATGGAACCACCTACTGAGAATTCCCTTTCTAGATCGGTATTCGTGATATTTGGACTGAGATTCCCGATGTAGACTCTTGCTGGTGAGGAATTTGTCAATGAACACAAGTTATTAAATATATATCACAAGTGATTAAATATATAACCACTTCACTATTTGCCAACATATAATTACACTAAAAAAATTATTAATTTCAAAATCAACAAGAGGCTTGTTTATTACCTTGTTAGTAGTTGTGGTATCAATCGAGATGGCGATGTCATACATCGATATTGTTATTATATGGAGAGTATATTAGTCATTGTTAATCGGTTATGTAATTGTTGGTTGAGTGTAGTCTCGTAAGCAATCACTATATTGTTGTTATTAGTTGCCTTAATTGTTAGATCGGAATTTGTTGCTGCTCACTAGTCGTTTTTTTTTTTTGAATCACTCGAAATGAAGACGTAGTATCGGATGAGTTGTTGTTGCGCATAATTCTTCGTTGAAGAAAGTCTAGTTTTTAAGTAAGTTTCGGTATGTTAATCGGCGGATCAAAGCATCTTTTCCATTATCGTTGTTCGTACTTGTAGAATCAATCAATTATTGATCGTTATTTTCGTTTACGCAACAAATAATAGGTAAGACTGTTCATTTCAGTTTTAGTTTGCGAAATAATCGTTGATTTTGTGTGTTTACTTTTTTTGGAAACCTCATTTAAAAACTTTAAATCTTTTGTATCAAATTGCCAATCAACTTTAACGTAATATGAGAACTGTCGATAATAAATTTACAACAACTAACATATATCTTAACAATACAAGCTCAACCACAATATTAACTACAAAGTACTAAACAATCACAATTAACATAATATACGCAACTATCCACACAATCATGAACACAATGCAAATATAAAAGTAAAGCGATAAATGTAAATAAAAGCGTAAAGATATAAGTGAAAGGAAACAAACCGGACATGATGATTTATAGTGGCTCGGTCACGAAGCTCCTCTTCGCCCTACTCTACTCCCCAAGTACCCAACTCAAGAGTTACTTTACTAGTCAACAAGCTCCTTTCTCGGCGGAGAAAACCATACAAGTTGCTTATGTTATTTTTTGACACTAAGCTAGATATCGAGTTCTTCTTCGGGTACAACCAAACCCGTTATGTTTTAAGGCCCAACATAACAAACCTTGTGTTTTGTGGCCTAAATACATAAACCGCATCGCTTATATTATTTTCTGACACTAAGCTAGATGCCGAGTCCTAATGTTAGCTAGAACCAATCTACCACTTCACTAATGTATTTTAAGGCCTAAAATACTAACCAACACACCATCAACACTTCCGGATTTAATCACTATCCGGCTCTTCACAACTACACAAGAATGAAAGATATGAACTCGATCTATATGTAACAAAAGTTACAAATGAACTAAACTAGACTACATAACTTTGTATCTTGATGATGACGAAAGTTCTTCTCTTGCACTTGAGGGAA
This sequence comes from Tanacetum coccineum, assembly GCA_026074375.1. NCBI lineage: Eukaryota > Viridiplantae > Streptophyta > Magnoliopsida > Asterales > Asteraceae > Tanacetum > Tanacetum coccineum. The sequence goes on along the minus strand of BQNB010063483.1, from coordinate 11,735 downwards.
AACGAAATGATAGAAGATTTGATCACATTTACACAAGATTAAATAAGTTAAATGATCAAAGATATAGATAGATTTAGTGAGATCTAGAGAGAGAAAGAGTGCAAAAGGGTTGTAAAAATAGTTAGAAGTGACCCACTATTTATAGGAGCTGAAAACTGCCTGTCTGAAAGTGGCGGCCCCCAGATATATTAGGGGGTCATCGGGGGACCGCCGATATTTACAGGGCCGCCCCGACAGACGCTCATGTTTTTGTTTTTTTGTGGTGAAATAATTATCTGGTGAATATCTAACCTGTTTTGGGGGGAAATGACCAGATTTTGAATTTTAAAATAATTACCACATAAAACATTTCTTTATAATTCAAAAATAATTTGTCTAATTAATTTTTGAAAAAGTTATTTTGTTACATTTATAAAAATGTAAAGTTTTAGACAAAAACTTATTTCTTTGATCATCCTACAAGTTTAATGCTTGTTTGTACATACCTTATGTTGATCCCTTTTGAATAGATCTTACTTAGTTTTTTAAAGCTTAGTTGTGTTGGATAAATCCAAGACAACGATAGTAGAAACTAAGATTGTAAATACTACAAACTATGCGGAATCTAGCTTGTAATACTAAGAAGAACAATGAAACAGTAAAACAAGATCTTGCTAAACTTTCAATATATTAATCACAATCAAAGTTACAGAATAACCTTAAAAATATGAATACTAACTATTTTTGCTATGAAAAATATATAAAACTTAATATCTAGATCTATGTCGTAGGGTTCTTTTTATACACCAAGGAAACCCTAATAGGCTTACAAAACGCGTTACATGATCATGCATATCTATTCCTAATATATCTCATGCATATCACATAAGCAATACTAACTATTATAACTAACAGTACTAACTATAAAAACTAACAGTACTAATAAACTGACAGTACTAACATTTTGTACTGGCAGTACTAACTATAACACTAGCAGTACTAACTTAGATTGGCAGTACTAAGTCTTCTCTTGGCAGTACTAAGTTGAACCAGCAGTAGAAACTTGTAGAAGCCCTTAATTCCCAACAACTATTTCCTTCTCCTTTCCCCCATTCAATTTCATTCGGATGAGGAGCCTTATAAAAATCGTAGACAGGATTAACCGAGGTTGTTCAAACATGTATAGGGCAATTAAACGGTATTAATGTAGCAATTAGGGTTATGGATTTTTAGTTTATGGGGGGTAGTTTGGGATCCGTAGTTGGGGATAAAATTGCCTATTTGATTGAATACGCCACTAAAGAATTTCTACCTCTTATTAGCCAATACATTATCCTTATACTGTTCCAGATTGTAATCCCTAATTAAAAATATAGCTCCATAAGCAAAAGCTCCTATCATGATGAATCATGTAATGTATTGGTGATGAGTATATAACGTAACTTGGGTTGTAAAGTCTTGTGCTATAAATGTATAAGCCGTTAAAGAGTACATGTGTTGAGCTACCAAAGAAGTAATAACCCCTAAAGAAGCTGGAGCAAGGCCTAATTAAAAATGAATCAAATTATTAATTGTGTCATAAAGGCCCTTATGCCCACGTCCCAATCGACCTCTTGGAGGGATATGTGCATCTTTTCATATACCAAAATCTTTGACTATAGTCAATTAAGTGTTCAAGTTATTCAATATTACATTACAGTTTACAACAAGAAACAATTCAAAAAGAAAACCCAACTTATAATCAACCACATCCTCAATCTTTGTCTTCCAACTGCCATTGTAGCCAATGATGCTTCAAGTTGGTTTATTACCAGTGTTTGTTGGTTTCTAGCCCTAAGTAACCCAGGAATGATGTTCCTTGCACGAGCACAAATTGGTGGGTCATACCAATCAAAAAAATCACAAGATGTTCCACCCTAAAAATAATTATTATAATCAATAAGTAAACAAGAAATTAAACAAGTTAAATTCGAAAACTTTAACTTACCAGTCGAGGACAAGTGTGAAACCGACGTCCTGGGTGGTTATTCGTCCATGAAGTACGGATTAGTGTTTGTTGACCACATAAACACAATGACATTTGTTTGAATGGGGTTTTCCCCTTTTTAAAATTTTTAGGGTTCTTAGTTAGATGTGTTATTAAATAAAGTGTGTGTGTTTTAATTTGGGAGGATAGTAGGTGGATGGGTTATTAAATAAAGAGGTGTTGATTAAGGTTATCAAAAAAAGGTAGAAAATGTATTTAATTTAGGAAGTAAGTGAATGGACAAAAAAGCCCTCGTATGGGATGCACGTGGGTGGGCCCAAGACAGACACACTAACGACGTTAGGGCAGAAGGACCAAAAGTGGAACCAAACCTTCAAAATACGGACCTTTTTTGCACTTTCGATATTCGATGGACCAAATGTGCAATTTGGCCAAACCACAAGGACCATTTTTGCAATTCTCTCATGCAATTATAAGTTTGAGTTGAATATATATGCAGTTTTGAGTTTTTAGAGGGATATATATGCAATTCCCTTTAAAATTATTGTCCACTATTCTATTTTGAGATGTCCCAAATTAATTGTCTACTTTCAAAAATAGATAAGGAAATTTTGTTCAAATTTACCATATTACCCTAACTAGAGGTTATTATTACAGACATTAAAAAAGTTTTAAATTAATTAGTTAAGGGTAAAATTATCATTCTGCAAAAAAATGTAAGAAAAAAAAGTTATAATGATATTTTTTTTTTAAATGTTTGATTTTTTTGTAGACAATAATGTTGGGACAAAAGTAGTATAAGATTGGTTTAAGCCTATCATATTTAAAAACATCTCTAGACATGCTTGTTTAATATTATTATATATTATATTAAACTTATTTATATAAGTGACTGGCCCGTCTAATCTTATGCCTAACAAATCACTCAAGGGTGGCCTAGCAGTAAAGGAATTTATGGCTAGCAGTCTAAATGTGTGAGGTTTCAAGTTCAATTCCTACTAGATGCAAACAAATTTAAAGTGGCCATGCCAACCTCCTAAAAAGGGAGGGATTTACCTAGTATGAGTCTATGTGGCGGTGGGTTCAAACGCCGTGGATTAGTCGGCCAAAAGGTCAGAAGCCATGGTTACCCAAATTTTTTTATGTCTAACAAAGAGATCAAGACATATGGAATAATCAAAGGTCATCATCAAGAGAGAGAAAATGCATACTCTCTTGTCATATATTGTAGATTAGTCCCACTTTTAGATATACAAATTAGTCACATGTATCACTTTCCTAACTATATATGTTAAAATCATATTAATATTAATAACTATACTATGGAACATGTTGCTAGGCGAAAAAATAGGGGGCGGGCTTTGAGCGGGCTTACTTTAGTCCAGTTGTGTGGCCCTTTTTCTTAACCCATTAATTATTCATATACGTGCAGCTTCTTCATCAATCTAGAATCGTTGTCATCTAGATACTACCCACCGTTCCATTATATCTTTAATGACCACATGTTCTTCGATATCCATATCTAATGCATTGCAGATTCAAACCAAAAAGAAATCCAATCGATTTCAAACATGAAGTCGATTTACAAACACTCGATTTTAAACTAATTTCAAGTGACCGATAAGTATTAACTCATTTGTTAATGTAATCTATTATATATCATTGTTTTCTTATTGTTGATAGAAATTCATTGCTTAATTAGGCATGAAAGATAAAACCCCCAATTGTTATATACTTTGCATATGATATGCATATATCTTATGAGTTGTTTGTGATTTTGTCTCTGGTTATTGTATTAATGTTTAGTTTTTGTTGAAAATATATTTGAACTCTTTGTTTTCAATATTCTTTTTAATTTTGAGATTAGGGTTTGTTCATATTGCTGTTATTTTTTGCCAGGATGCGTTGTTGATGCTGTTAGCAGCCAAGGGTTTTCAGGTTTTTGTTTTTAATTTTATTTTGATGTTGAAATTGGGGGTTTGTCAGAATTTGGGGGTTTTGTTAAAAAAAATTCGGATAATTTTTGCAAGTTATCTTGCTGATGTTGTTTGCAGCTAAGAGTTTTTAGGTAAGATTCAAAATTTATTTCTTTTACACTATAACCAAGTAGGAATTAGGGTCGGTTTGAGTTATGTTTTCCTCAATCAGGTCGTAACGAGGTTGTTAGCCCGCACTTCGCGGAAGGATGTTGGTCAATCGATGCGCTTTAAAAATTTGCACATACAAATGAACATGTTTCGGAGTTGGGTCGACTCATGAAAAGTTATAATGAGGCAACATCCCATACAATGATTCAATTCATAAAAATTGCATGAGAGTCTATTTACCTTTTTTGTACATGTGACCTCCTTCAGCATTGTTCTCAATCTGTTTATAAACATTATTATTGCATTATGTATGGATAGACAACAAACATTGCCCGAGTAGTCATTCAAGGTATTTTTTTAATTTGTTTATAATTGTATTTATACTATTAGGTTCATCAGTCTATGAATGCGTCTCTAATTTAATGTAGGGTGAGACAAAGTTGCGCATTGGAGTTATGTAGGATTTACATTGTTTACAAATATATTTGTATTGGAAAATATTTAGCTTTTTTGTTAACTATTTCATAGATCATAGAAAAGTTAGAAAAAAAGTTTAATGACGCCTGCTACAATCGTCCTGTAATTGGCTTATTGCTTTGACCATATTTTCCAAATCGTGTCGTTTATTCCACGATATCCTTCTACAATATGAAATGAATTGAACGAGAATGGTGATAGACAAAGGGTATATAAGGCCAACTGATAAACGGTAAGTAAAAACATATCTTTTTGCAGTATATGAGTAAATAATTTTTTAGGCATCAATGATGCCACTAACTGCATTTTTCTTTGTTTCAAGGTTCTGGAAATTGTTGCAGCCATACCGCATAGTATCTTTTTACATTTGCCTGATATGTGTATGGCATCGTTGCTTTCATCTGTATTTTGTCCCCATTACGTTAACTATATTTGGTAGTTTTATATGACCAGTAGCGTTAACCATTTTGAATTACTTTATATTTTTTAGGGAGACAGTTTGAAGAAAATGCAGGGTGGCAGAGGACGAGGTAATGAGGGTATGCCTAACCTTTTCAGAGGACATGATCATTTTGGTAACCCTTTCTTTAGATGACTGTTTTCAACTCTGGTACGCTGTGCCTAAATGTGCTTAATCAGACGCGGAACCACATGACTGGTAAAAGAGTATTTATTCATTTTTTCTGGCTCATTAAAAATGCAACGCAGGTTCCGGTTACAAAAAACCTGTTGTTATTATTATTAGTATAAAATTATTGAAGAGTTTGGGTTTCAGGTAAGCTCTCATAAGTTCTTATTTTTCGTCGACATTAAAATCACTTTTGAACAACTTTTTTATTTTTATATGGTATTTTCATCAATAAGTTGAGAAGGATTCTGATTTAAAGAAGCAATTTTTATAGCTTTCGAGTTATGCTTTTGGAAGCAAGGTATAACCGCGTTGAACATGCTCAGCATCACCCTATTAATTCTACTAACTAGAAAATATTTTAACAAAAAAGGGTGTATAGGAACTATACTGTAAATATGCTGAACCGTTGCAAGCAAAAACATGTTGATGGTATGTGTGGTTTGCTACAAAGTATTGTTTATCTGCATATAATATATATTAATGTTTTTGAAATTTATGAACAAGAACCTGATGCCTCCTATTACTTGGCCTATGAACTCAGACAGTGATCAAGTCTGCATTGAGCTTGAGTAACCAAACTGCAGCACCCTCATCATCGAGATTTTCAAGCACATGATGAGCTATTGAATTATGTATCTGATGTGCTACTTAGCTATCAATTATATGTTGTGGACATCTGAGTCTTCAAACAATTCCATAACAAACTAGCCTTTGCCGTAACGCGCGGTGTTTGTTCCACCTTGTTGATAATAAAAATAAACAAAAATTAAAAAAACCAAAAATTTAGGAAGGGTATTGGCAACACTTTAGGAGGGTTACCAATAACCACTCTCGTTTATTTTATGTAAAGTTATACATGTTAACTATTTTTCCAACAATTATTCTCAATCATACGACTAGCATGGTACGTGTGCGTTACGACGGCGGGTACCCTATAATTAACATTTCAGGCGGACAATGTTTTCAGTTATACGATTTTTGGGATAAAGTTTTACAAATGATGATAATTTGAGCCTGAAATAAATTTGATCAATCAAACTATTTATATAGAAATCGTATGGTACTCGCGCGATGTTAAGGTAATATATAAGTAGCGGTCGGTGATAGTTGATGAGGTGTCATTTTATACACTTTTTCGGGGTCATTTAACCCCCGAAATCATGCAAATATGCCCAAAATACGCGCTTAATCGTTTCTTTTTGTTATTTTAGCATTTGGAAGGCATTTGGTGGAAATACACGTACTTTGGAATCAATTTAGGAAGAAACGAGACAAGACTGCAACCTTACTCGAAGACACTCAAGATTTGATTTACAAACCGTAGAGACGCCGTCACAATTTCTTTTGACGACGTTAATGCATTCAAGGGATGACGTCAAGACTTTTATTGACGACGTCAAAGTAATTGACTCTGAGAAGCCTGAAGAAGATTCTACGAGTTGACGACGTCACAACTTACAAGCGACGACGTCACGATTTTTAATCTATATATACAAACCCTAGTTTTTGTGTGGAAAACTTTGAGGAACGATTTTATACTTAGTAGCAGCTGTTCTTAGATGATTTTTAGGGTTTCTAACCCTATTATATTCATCATTACTCTATGTTTTATTAAAGTGAAGTTCCTTTATCTCTTTAATCTTTTAATATGTCCATGTATTGTTTGATTAATTGTTCTTCGCTTTCAATAAACATGCTTGGCTAAATTTAATTTGTGTTTGCTTATGATTCCATGAAACCTAGTTGTTTATCTTTGATTATTACTTATTGTTAATGATGTGCGCGTTAGGCTCTAGAAAACTAGCCTCTTAATTGTTGAGCAAAGACGTCTAGGGAAACATGACTAGGTTATATGATACCCACGTAATAGTCTTCATACTACCTTGCCATTTTGGTGGATTCTGAGTTAGGTGTTCAGTTATTTAAATATTTACACATTCTATTACGAGGGTGACAGGTAATAAAACAAGAGACAACAACTAGAGAGTAGTGCATGATGAGGTGAACACATTTGTTTAACCATAAGAGTTTTCCATCAATTTTACTTTTCTTGCAATTAGTATAGATTTAGGAGTAGTTTAATTAGTTTAAAACAAACCCCCCTTCAAACCTGAGATTTTACCTGCTTTCATAAAATATAAAAATACAAAAATACTCTTCTCTCAACCTTTAGACCTTAGTGACCATACAATTCGAGCCTACCCAAACTATTCTCCTAGAGAACGATAATAACCCCCCGAGTCTTGCCTATACTACACTACAACGGTTAGGTACACTGCCTCGGAGGGTTGTAAAACTTCGGTTTGCAATCACCCACACACAAAGTTTTTGGCGCTGCTGCCGGGGAATAGTCTAGGTTTCGAATTCTATCTAGTTTAGGTCTACTCACTAGATTTCTATCAAGTGAGATTTTTATTATCTTTTTAATAGCTTTCTTTTAGTCTATCATTTCTTTGTGTGTTTGTTTGTAGTTTTATTTTTCTAAGAAATCAAGTCCTCACCATGGATAACACAACCCCTCTATCGCCATCCGATTCACCAACCTCATTAATTGAAAGTAAAATTTGTAAGCTCAACTCATTCCTCACATCATTAAACTTAGTCTCCCCATCATCTAATACACAATTAGTTTGCACGAAAGAAAATGATAAAGATGTGATGTTTGTTGAAATAATTAAGAAGTATGATGCTTCTATTGAGGAGAAGTTAAAAGAGAACGATAATGTAGTAGTAGGAAAGGAATTAGGTGTAGAGTGCGTTGATAAATTTCCAACTAGAAGTGAACTAGCATATCATAAGCACTTAATGTGTGCCCTAATTTCGTCTTTGTTTATGAGAAACCTAACCATCGTAGGATGAAGTCCTTTAAATCTTAAAATACCATGCAACATAGGGCACGTACATGTGTGGAAGGCCTACATCGATCTTAATTCCCATATAAACATCATGACTCATAAGCAATACAATTGGATCATGAGAAAACAACTGAAACCTATATATGATCCTGAGAGTCTTAGAGGAATAAGTAAATTAACTAGAAAATTAGTGGAATGCATATCTTTGTAGGAAATTTTACTTATGTTTTGGATTTCTTGATTGTTAAGGATATTAGTTCGGTTATAGACCCTAGCTTGTCTCAAGTAGTGCTTGGAAAGCCATTTTTTTGAAGTGTCTAATATGACCCAAGGTTATAAATAGTGTAAGGCGTAGCGTGGTGACATGACCAAGCCTCATGCCTTTGCGTTTTTAAGGCGTGGGTTAAGGTGGGCCAAAATATGAAAATATTTATATATTTATATCATATTTTGTATATATTGAGTTTACATAAAGTGTTGTACATATTAATAAAGATAAAAACTATCCTTACATGTAATATTCTTGAATGTTTAGAGCTTGGACCCGAATACTTAACAGGACGTGATGGAAGTAGGACAAAACTGGAGTCACGTAAAGGAGTATGACTCCGATTCTAGCTAGAAGACTCGTTAAAAAAGAAAAGCGCTTATTGGGAGGCAACCCAATCTTTTTATTTCATGCATTTTTGGAGTGTCATATGTTTTATTCTTTGTTATTTGTTTCTTATATGTTTGATATATGTGATCATGCTCTTTTTGTCTTTAGCCTCGTCTTAATTACAATCAAAAGTATTTTGCATAAAATAAGTGTAGGGGAGAAAAATATCCGGTTTATAAGAATCAATTTCAAACATATAAGATAAATAATTTTAGATTAATTCACACTTTTACATTTTGTATGTCTGTTTTGAGTCATATGTTTGTACTAATCATTTTGGTGGTTTATGCAGAAATTTTTTACAGGAAATAACTAACAGGATATTTATGCAGAAATTTTTCCAAGAAAACAAAGCAACAATTTTACAGCAGCTGGAGACGACGTCAGGATTTTTCCTGATGGCGTCACCAACTGTAGCTATGAAAATTTTGTGTTCTTTTGAATTTTTAAAAAGTTATTTTTGTTTAATTTCCTGAATTTTTAACTTTCCTAACTCTTGCAGAAAACCACGATTACATTAATACATACATTCGATCTTTATTGCTTTCTTAGGATTTTCAATTCACGACTAATAGGGTTGTATATTCCTTTCTCGTAGAATTTTAAGCTTGGTGTAGTTGCTTTTTGTCTATGATTTGCAGGTTATAGTAGATAAGGAGAGTCCAGAAGTTTTTTAGATTTTTACATGGACGTTTCTTAGATGAAGGTTTAGCCGGGATCATTTGTTTCTTCTCCATTATTGAGCAAAACCAAGGGAGTATTAGTTTCTCTTGCTTTTCTTATTTTTCCTTTATTTGTTTTTTCGGGTACTCATAGAACATTGGAGACAATGTTCAGAATAAGTGTAGGGGAAATACAAGCCTTAGAAACTATTGCTTCAATTGAATTTGTTTTGTCTTTAAAAAGATGTGTAATATACTAAAACATAGCGTAGACGGTAATTTTGACCCAAATTAAAAAAAATTAAGGCATATACCGATGAAACTGTATTATTAGAAGCGTCTCATGGATAGGAGTTATATGACTAGCACAAAAACCCTACCACTCAAAACTTTCACCCCAAAAATGTGAGGTTCGCCTCTAGATCTTTAGGAATTAAAGCATCCATCTTTGATGCTTTTTGATGATTTTAACCTTTAGCTTGCTCGAGTTAAGGAATTGAGCAATCACATGTGTCTCATTCATGGATTTGAACGAGCCTGTGTGGTTTTGTCGCTTTTTCTGGAGCATTGGTATCGGTTAGGATTATGAGAGTGTACAGGTAGTATTATAAATTCTAGAACTTGCTTTAGCGATTCATCCTAAGACTGCTAGTGAGATTGCATTCGTGTGATTAGGATTTACCAAGTGATAAGAGGCATTAGGATAAACCTTATTTTTTAGCATGTACTTTTTATAGTTATGATGGTCTTCTCGATCATATAACTACCCCCACACCCTTTCAATGCACTCATTTTTAGTGCAAGATACCCCTAGTAAACCCCTCCGAGCCTATACTTTTAGCGGTTCTCGTAATTTTCTGGTGGATTCCAGATTATTAATGAAGAGCATTGTTTACACCCCACCAAAATGTTACACCAAATCTCCTTAGCCTTCCTTGTATGTACTTATTTTTAGTACATTTTTTATCACACTTGTTAAACCCTAGTTAATTATTTACTTGAGTACATGGTTGCTAAGTTGAGTCATTATTAGTGCATACAATTTTGGGACAATTGGGATTCATGGTAGTTTTTCATTATATGGAGAAATAGGAAAGAAAGTCAAATTATTGCCCTCATACGTGCTTAATACACTCCATATTTATTGATCCTCCTAATTCGGGTCATTGGTTAGTTTATTGTTGAGTTATCATAAAACTCAAGTGATACCCACGCAATAGTCTTCATACTACCTTGCCATTTTGGTGGATTTCAAGTTAGGGGTTTAGTTAATTCAATATTTACACATTCCATTACAAGGGTGCCGGGTAATAAAACAAGAGACAACAACTAGAGAGTAGTGTATGATTAGGTGAACACATTTGTTTAATCATAAGAGTTTTCCATCAATTTTACTTTTCTTGCAATTAGTATAGATTTAGGAGTAGTTTAATTAGTTTAAAACAAACCCCCTTCAAAGCCGAGATTTTACCTGCTTTCAGAAAATACAAATATACAAAATTAGTCTACTCTCAACCTTTAGACCTTAGTGACCATACTATTCGAGCCTACCCAAAATATTCCCCTAGAGAACGATACCCCCCCCCAAGTCTTGCCTATACTACACTACAACGGTTAGGTACACTGCCTAGGTGGGTTGTAAAACTTCGGTTTGCAATCACCCGTACATCAATAGTATGGATGTAAAAGGACAAAGTGGTTGATCATGACTTATAGTCGCAAGTAGACATGTGTGAAAAGTTTAATTATACTTTATGATTTAAGTTCATTTGCATACCAAACTTTATTTCGATACCAATGGACTAATCCTCACCCTTTATCTTCATTTTGATCTAATGTATGAGATTATACCCAAAACCAATTTTCATTCATTTTGTCAAATATTAATATCTTCTAAAACGTTAATTATTAAGCGAAAAAATATACCATCACGATGAACATTTAATTATCTTTCTATAGATATGCACTTTGATATACTTTCGACAAACTTTTTTTGTTTTTTTCACTTTTTTCGTTTTTTACATTTTTTTCTTTTTTCTTCGTTGTTGAAACTTACATAAAAAATCACATATGGTTAAACATTAGTTTGAATATTATAATATTGTCACATGTGATATTAATGTTAAATCAATAAAATCATATGTGATTTTTGATTTAACACAATATCACATGTGATTTTATTGCTATATTTAAATTAGTGTTAATCATAAGTGTTTTCTTCATGCAAGTTTCAACAACGAGAAAAAATGAAAAAGGTGAAAAAAAGGAAAAAAAATTTATGAAAGTATATCAAAGTGTCAGTCTATAAAAAGATAATTAAATGCTAATCGTAACGATATAATTTGTTTCGTCTAATGATTAACGAGTCATGAGATATTTAAAATTATAAAAATAAGTGA